>ML342632.1:0-39180 GCA_005239505.1 Nicotiana paniculata
AAAAAAAAAAAAAAAACCTTTTTGGAGAGGGAGAGTGGTTGGGTTAGATGTGAGAGTAGGTGGAGTTTTTGGAAAATATTTTTCTAACTTTTTCTAAAGAAGTCATTTTTCTCCAATTTCAGGAAAATGTGATATCTAGAAAAATATTGTTCAAACTATTTTGTGCAACCAAATACTGAAAAATGGGAAAATATTTTCATACCGAACACACCCTAAAAACATGTGATTTGGGCCTAAAGTACCCATATTTGAAGGGGATTGTTATATAAATAGCCAGTCATATTTACTGTTTACTTTTTCTAGCCAGTATACAAGAATTATACACTGATTATATATTGTTACACACATAGTATACATGAGTTATGCATATCTTATACGTCCGCCGATTATTTTTAGTTTAAGAGATTAGGTGGGTGGCTATTCAGGTTAATTCTTCTATTTGAAGGTTGTGCTTTACATTCCCGAAATCCCCACCCATGGGGTGGGGGGTTGGGGTGGCCGGTGACAGAAAAGAAAAAATATGGAAATCTGAAAAAAGATTTTTTTTTGGAGAGGGGGACGGGGTAGGCGAGAGAAGGGGGAGGGGGTTGGGTTAGATGTCAGAGTAGGTTGAGTTTTTGGAAAATATTTTACTAACTTTTTCTAGGGAAGTCATTTTCCTCCAATTTCAGGAAAATGTGATATCTAGGAAAATATTTTTCAAACTATTTTGTGCAACCAAACAATGAAAAATAGAAAAACATTTTTCATACCAAACACACCCTAAAACAAGTGATTTGGGCCTAAAGTATCCATATTTGAAGGGGATTATTATAGGGATGTTTACACAAATAGTCAGTCATATTTTTTATTTACTTTTTTTAGCCATCTATACAGATTATTGCATTAATTATACACGATTATACACATATTAAACATGAATTATACATATATAATACATCGGGTGGCTATTTTTAGTTTAAGCGATTTAGTGGGCGGCTAATCGGGTTAATTCTTCATTATTATATAAATAGTCGGTCATATTTATTGTTTACTTTTTCTAGTCAGTGTACATGAATTATACACTGATTATATATTGTTACACACATAGTATACATGAGTTATGCATATTTTATACATCCGCCGATTATTTTTAATTTAAAAATTAGGGGGGCGATTATTCGGGTTAATTCTTCTATTTGAAGGTTGTGGCTTTACATTCCTGAACGTACCCATGTGGTCTAAAAAACTGGATATGATGAACTTGAACTCTTGAAGTGAGTTTGTATATCTATAAGGACTCTTTACTTATCTATGTTATATTATAAACTTATCACTCTTAGAGGGGTTTATTACTAAATTATTTTTCATATATAATTTTTATTTAAATACAAAGCAATTCTCTCCCTCTTCCCCAGTTTTTCTCCACATTAAAAGAAAAATTAAATATTCAATTGTATTTAGGCAAAATTCAGTGCTAAAGCTTCGCCATCTTCAACCCCTAATATTTTTCTACTTAAATCAGGAATTTTACCTAATCTTTATAAGGTAAAAGTGGATTTAGAACTTCAATATATGAAGAAGATTTGAAGAATTACCGTTTCTGCTTAACGTGGATATTATTGAAATCAACCAATCAAGTATTTGAATAATTGAATCTCAGAGTGACCTACTTAAAGTACATTGAAGTTTACGCATGTATCCCCAGTACACTGATTAGAATCTTATTCATGATAAATGCAGACAAGTCCTAAGATGGAAACATTTAATTTCACAAGCGATAGTACCATGAATTACCCCTAACAGATTACCCACTTTGTTTAAGATGGTAGGATTATTATTCGTTCCAACAAATAATTCATTAAAAAGTTTCGAAATTTTGAATTCAAAAATCAAGTTTAGCAAAATTATTATTTATTTGAATTGAGTTTATTGCAAATAATTGAGAATTTGAAATTTGGTTTTAGTATATTTGTTATTCTTTTGGATTCAGTGTTATTGCAAATGATTAGAAATATCTTTTGGAGTTTATATCTCAATTTTGAGAAAAGTTGATGAATATTCGACATGATTTTGGTTGGAATTTCATATTGAAACTCAAAAAAGAAAACATAAATAAATTGTATATATTTTGTATGTCGGACGTACAAACGCCATATAAATATATACAACTAACATAATTACACACAACTTGTATATAAGTTGTATGTAATTGAAGTTTTTTGACCGGATTCTATACAAAAAAGATTTTGTATTTTAACTGTATTCTGTATAATAAAAAATTATATTCAAGTTATATATAAATTAGCGCACGATAGAGTGTATGTGCTAACGTACGTTGGCCTGCAATGGGGAGGGGATGGCCGAAGAGAACTGCAACCACGAGCCACCTAGTTGAATACGCAGGAATGAGCACTCAAACTCCGAGAGTCGAGAACAATACGGTCAGAGAAACAGGGGAAACACCAATGGAACATTGACCGCCATTGTCAGCCACAAAGGAAGGTATGAAAACCCCACTAGAAAATGTCATTAATAGTGGTAAAGTAGATTCTGGAGGTCTGATGAAACATGCAAACCCTAGTGTCAGTAAAAATACGACAATTGGAATGAATTCTATAACAATTACTAGAGAATTTGGGGTAAAAGGGAATACAGAAGAGGTGACTCAATCTAAACTGAATTTGCCTACTGAGGAGGTTGAGAACGGTCAGAATCAATAGATAAATTATTCATGGGATCTAAATTTGCAGCAAAAGGAATGGATCTGAGTTTTATTGCGCCAACTCTTAAAAATGGTAAGGTAATTGTGGAGCTCTGCAAGGAAGAAATTGAGGAGGAAACTCAGAAGTGAAAACAAGCTTTAATTCTGTATATTGTTGGAGGAGCTCCAACTATAGGAGCCATGGAAAGATATATTGCCTCAACTTGGAACTTTGCAGCAAAGCCTAAAGTATACTTTCACAATGATGGATACTTTGTGGTCCGATTTAACTCCATTGAAGATAGAGACGAAGTGTTGTATTCAGGGCCTCACATGATGAATAATAAGCCTATCATTGTTAAAGTGTGATCTGCTGACTTTGATTTCAACAAAGAGGTTCTATAAACAATTCCAGTATAGGTCAAGTACCCTAATTTGCCTTTGAATTGTTAGGGAAATAAGTCATTGAGCAGGATAAGTAGTGGCTTGGGAATTCCCCTATATGCTAATGCTTGCACTACTCAAGTAGATCAAATTTCCTATGCTAGAGTGTTAGTTGAAATGGATGTTACTAAAGAACTGCCTAGATCCATTAAGGTGATTGATCCAAATGGGAGGTAGTTCATACAGGAGATAAAATATGATTGGGTCCCTGAATTCTGCAATAAATGTATGCAAGTAGGCCACAAATGCAGAACAAAAGATCAGTTAGGGCCAAAATTCAAGCCTAAGAATCAAAAGCAGAAGTAGGAATAACAACCTAAACCTGTTCCTAAAAGTACAGGAAGCAGCTGATAAAGGCAACAGAAGATGGCACCTCCTAGAACTGAAGGTAATGCTAGTGCTAGTACACAAATTGCTGATACTAGTGTAGGAGCAATGAAAGGTGATGAGGAACAAGCATGGCAGACAGTTATAGGAAAATCAGCAGCTAGAAGCAGAGAGAGACAATCAGTTGATACAGTAAATGTGATCAATGGATTTAATCTACTCACAGAGTCCAAACTACAGTTAACAATGCCAAGGAAAATGGAGGAAGGAACAAGTAGATATCGAGGTAATACTGGGCAGGATGGTACTGTTCAATCTCTTTTCATACCTGTATGAAATTGGTAACTTGGAACATAAGGGGACTAAACAAAGCCCTAGTTTATATGATTGCATTATTAGAGCATAAAATAAAGGAGGAGAAGGCTATGCAAATAATAAGGAAAATCACTCCTGGATAGGCATGGCTAGATAACTATGAATACAATAGTAGAGGTAGAATCTAGTTGCTGTAGGATACATATGAAATAGACTGCATAGAGTTGGGGAGAACATCTCAACTTATACATACTTCAGTACATATTAGGAGGCTGGATATGAGATTCACATTTACAGTTGTTTATGGACTATATAGTTTGGAGGATAGAAGAAGTTTATGGAGTGAACTGACAAATCTACAATCTATGCAACAAGGTCCATGGTTGGTAATGGGTGACTATAATGCCATCAGATCAGGTGAAGATAGACCAATTGGTAACCCTGTACAAGAAATGGAGATAAGAGATTTTAATGAGTTCATTGAAAACACTGGCTTGAAAGAAATGAAAACTAGTGGAAGGAACTTTACATGGACTAATGGGCACACTTATAGCAGAATTGATAGAGCTTTGTTAATGCTGAATGGATGCTGGCCATGCCACATCTAGAAGTATGGGTTATGGATTCACATTGCTATGATCATTCCCCACTGAGCGTAGCACTGGAAGAGGATGAAGATCACACTCCTAAGCCATTCAAATTTCTAAATCACTTAGCAAAGCATAAAGACTTTATGAGGCTAGTAAGTGAAGCATGGGAGAGGCTAAATGAGCAGAACAATATGAGGACTGTATGGCAGAAATTGAAAAGAGTGAAGGAGGCTATGAAGACTTTAAATAATGCCGAGTATAATGCAATTGGCAATAGAATAAAAATGTGCAGGCAAAAAACTAAGTGATATGCAAGAACAAATGAAGGATCCTGGGCAATCAGAGGCTATAGTAGCAGAACAGAAAGATATGAAACTACAATTGGAGAAATGGTTAGGGGTGGAGGAAAGTATTATGAAACAGAAGTCAAGTGGCTGAAGCTAGGGGATGCTAATACAATATACTTCTTTGCAAATATGAAAAACAAATGCACTCAGAACAAAATTAGGAGATTAGTAAAAGGCAATGGGGATACAGTACAAACAAAGCAAGGAATTGAGGAGGAAGTGACAAGGTTCTACCAGCAATTATTAGGTTCCTCAGCTGATGAGCTGCCTGCTATTAATCCAGCAGTTATAAGAGATGGCCCAATGGTAAATAGAGTACAACAATTGCAACTGGTGGCAGAGGTATCTAAGGAGGAAATATACCATGCTTTGACAGGTATTAGTGATGACAAAGCTCTTGGTTGTGATGACTTTAATGTATTATTCTTTAAGAGAGCTTGACCTATGATAGGAGATACAATTACATATACAATAATGAAGTTCTTCTCAAGCTCAAATATGTACCAGCCCATAAACTGTACAACAGTAACACTTTTTCCTAAGGTGAAAAATCTTTCCAAAATTGCTGAATACAGACCAATATCATGTTGTACACTGCTATACAAAATTATATCTAAAGTGCTAACAAATAGACTACAAGGACTGATGGATTGCTTGGTGGATAGAAGTCTTTGTTCCTGGAAGACTGATAAATGATAACATAATACTTAGCCATGAATTAGTAAAAGGGTATGGCAGGAAAGGTGTTTTCCCTAGATGCATGATGATAGTAGACATAAAGAAGGCTTATGGTTCTATTGAATGGGGTTATTTAGAACAAGTGTTGACAAATCTGCAGCTCCTAGGGAGGTTTGTGCAATGTATCATGAGATGTGTGAAAACTGTCTCATACTCCATCATCATTAATAGACAGCTACAATACCATTTCAAGCAAAGAAAGGTTTGAGACAGGGAGATCCCCTATCTCCTTATCTATTTGTACTGGCTATGGAATATCTGACTAGGATTATGAAAACACTCAAGAGGAACCATATTTCAATTACCATCCTAAGTGTGCCAAAATGAACATAGTTCAGTTGAGCTTTGCTGATGATTTACTGCTGTTCTGCCGATGAGATACCATATCTGTACAACTGTTGTATAAGTGCTTTCAAGATTTCTCAAAGACTTCAGGTTTAATTGCTAATGCTGATAAAGGCTCTATCTTTTTTGGTGGAGTAAATTCTGACAAGCAACATGAGATACTCCATGTCCTAGGATTTGCAGAAGGGACATTACTAGTTAGATACTTGGGAGTACCACTGAGTACCAAGAGATTATCATTAGTGCAATACCAACTTCTAATGGAAAAGATGTTAGATAGAATCCAGTCTTGGACTTCAAGGTTTCTATTCTATGCTGGGAGAATACAACTAATTAAAAGCGTACTTTTCTCTATTCAAATGTTTTGGTCCTGGGTGTTTCTGCTGCCAAAGAAGTTGATGCAACTTATTGAAAGTGTGTGTAGAAGATTTCTTTGGATGGAGTGGTGGAAGTATCAAAGAAAGCATTACTATCATGGGACAAGCTATGCCAACCTAAAGCAACATGTGGTCTAAATTTCCTTGATATAGAGGAATAGAATAAGGCAGCTATCTGCAAGCTTCAGTGGAACTTATGTAAGAAGAAGGATAAGATGTGGGTACAATGGATACATATCTACTACAAGAACCAGAACTCAGTATGGACTATTGAGCCCAAACAAGCCTCCTGGATTGTGCAGAAAGTACTGAAAGCCAAGTGCTACTTTGAGGAAG
Source organism: Nicotiana paniculata (assembly GCA_005239505.1). Lineage (NCBI taxonomy): Eukaryota > Viridiplantae > Streptophyta > Magnoliopsida > Solanales > Solanaceae > Nicotiana > Nicotiana paniculata. Next base: position 6,503 of record ML342632.1, read on the forward strand.
TTGGTTATACAGAGGAAGATATAGAGGGAATGAGAAGGTTCTCCATCAAGGCCATGTATGTACAACTTAGAGGTGAATTTGCTAAAGTGTCATGGAGGAAACTGGTATGTAACAATGCTGGGTTTCCAAAGTGGATTTTCACATTATATCTGGTTGCACATAAAAGATTATTAACTAAAGATAGATTGAGGGGATGTGGCTATGTGGAAGATACAACTTATTCACTTTGTAACACAGAGGAAGAGACCACTGATCACTTATTCTTCAGTTGTTCTTATTCATCACGAGTATGGACAACAATACTACAATGGCAAGGGATTCATAGACAAGCGATGCTATGGACAAATGAGATTGAGTGGACTGAAAGACAATACAAGGGGAGGAGCACAACAGCTGAACTATACAAACTAACTCTTGCAGACTGTCTGTACTACATATGGCAAGAGAGAAATGGCAGAATTTTCCAAGCCAAGCAACGATCAGCAGCACTACTAAGTAGAATAATAACACAAGATGTGCATGGTTGGGGAGCTTCTAAGTTGCGACTACAACGAAGATTGATGGAGCTTAACTACTATCCTAATGTTCAGTTAGATGGCTTAAATAGCAGTGTAGCAGTTAGTAATGAGGACAGTTAGTTGAATGGCTAAAATCTAGGGCTTATGTCCAGATTAGGCCTAAGCAAAATAATGTAAATATTACTGGTAAATAAAAGCTTTTAATTACCAAAAAAAAAGTTATATATAAATTATAGCTTTTGACATAATTAGTATATAGTTTATGAACAATTTTTGCTACGTTTGTAAATAAAATCTATTAAAAAACTAGACAAGAAAATCATAATCTAAAATTAAATTCAAAAACTACACAGTGTTACAAAATAAATACCAAAAGAAAATATAGAAGATATATATATATATATATATATATATACGCACACGCAATCTCTTACACTTCAGCCATGATTAACTCTTATTTTCTAATGTAATAATCTCGTTTTAGCTCTCCAAAGTTTAACTTACTTTCCGAAGTGATGCATTTATGAAAAATCGGACAACATTATTTGCACTTGTTTGAACCCCCTCCCCCCCCCCCCCCCCCCCCNACATTAGTAGTAGTTGTAATTCCTATCAATACAAGCCATTTGACATAAAATGTCTAGGGTATCATCAGCCCTATATTTAAATTCAGCCATAAATTACTACACAAGCTCTTTAGTTAGCTTTGCGACCAAATTCAATCAACCTATACACCTATGCTATGGCCCAAAAATTAGACTAATTTTTTTCGTAGTAGTCCTTATTTTGATGTCAAGAACAAATTTTTCACGATTTCATGAGTTTGTCCACATTGATTTTAGTGGTTGATCAAGAATTTATCAAAATAACACCTTTTGGTGAAGTAAGGTAGTGGTTATGGTCTTATGGTGATAGTAAATAAAGAAAATGGTAAGGATTGCACTGGTGGTAGCAACCGATAAATGAATAAGATAGCGACCAGTGATGGGTGAACGAAGAAGACAATGTGGAGAAAAATAGTTGTTTATACTACATATGGAGAACTATTTTTTTTTGTATTAAGGGCTTTCACTTTTTTTATGTCACCATGTGTGGGAATTACGCACTGTATTTTTATGGAAAATTGATAGTTGTGTGTCTCATAGGCACAGTTGGATTGATAGTTTAAGAATTTAATAGGTATAATTCTTAGTTTGGATGTCTAAATGAAATCTTGACAAGTTTAAAGACTGCATATTTATTTGGCTAAATAAAAAATAGTAGCACACATAGTATGTGAAGAAAGAAAACATCACTAGGAGTGTTAATAGTTCGGTTCAGCCGATTATTTTATAAAATTTGTACCATATCAAATTTTCGGTTGTTTCATTTTATATAATCAAAATTAGACTTTTCGAAGCCGTCCCAATCATCTCGGTTTCTCTTCGGTATCGGTACGGTTTGACTAATTTTCTGGTATTCTTAAAAAATGTCATGCAAGAATGGCTAGCTAAAGTTAGAATGCGATAATGTGTACTTGTACAAGACTTTGATAAACTCTCTAGCTAGATATTTTTATTATTTTAAAAGTGATGATCAAAGGAACATGAAAGATAACTAGAATAGAGATTCATCCCACTATTCTATGGTAGTGTAAGGCAAATAAAGCAACGACATGAGAAATATAAATCATACGAATGGATATATAAATTGAGTTGGGGTTCAAGAATAGAGCTTAATAAAAGATTAGTATTCAACAAAAGAAACCTAAATTATACAAGCGAAAATATATCCAATGCACTCTGGCTTGCTATTGAAGATCGTTGGAATACCTAGTGGCTTGCTACTCAAGATGTTAGAACTAATTTAGTTTCAATATGAGTAGTAGAATATGTTTGGAAGTTGAGACCTTGAATATTAATTATTGGTCACTTGTAACTATTTCTATAATCCCAAGACACAAGAAAAAAAAACCTTTTTGTTAGTTTAAAATTTAGGATATAAAATATATTTTTCATATATAAATTTATTAGGTACGGTTCGATATTTTTTTGGTTATAAAATTAAAAACCTACACTATTATTCGATACGGTTAGAAGTGTATATAAAAATCTACAGTTTTATTAAAATAAAACTCATAATCGGTTCGGTTCGTTTAGTTCGGTTCGGTCGGTTTAGTCGGTTTTTGAAGATCCATTGACACCCCTACACCTAACCAATGCAGCTTACTCCTAGAAAGGAGGGCTGTTGACAATGGTATCATAGTTCAAGAAGCAATCCACTCCTTCCAATATATGTCCGGTCACATGGGCAACATGAGGTTCAAACTAGATCTAGAAAAAGCTTTTGATAGACTTGAATGGTCCTTCGTCCGCAAATCTCTCCATAACTTAGGCTTCCCCACTACCCTTATTAACCTAATCATGAATTGTATCTCTTCTGCCTCCATTTCCATCATGATAAATGGCAAGCCCACAAATTTTTTTTAAACCATCAATCGGCATACGCTAAGGAGATCCCCTCTCCACTGTATTTTCATCATCTGTATGCAATCCTTGACCTACATAATTGACGAAGCCACCATCAAAGGGGACTGGACACCAGTTAAGATTAACAGATCCGGACCATCAGTTTCACACCTTCTTTTTGCTGACGACCTTATCTTATTTTCATATGCTGATCTATAGAACACCAGTGCAATTATCAATATATTCAATTCCTTTAACCTTTAGTCGGGGAAAAAATGAACTTCTCCAAATCCAAACTCTTCTTCTCCAAAAATGTTCCCATGAACACACAAGGAAGTTTAACAAATGCACCAAACATTTTCTCCTCCACAAACTTTGGCAAATACCTTGATTTTCACCTTTCAAACCACTTTCTTAAAGGTAAGGATTACCAATTCATCATCGATAAAATGAACAATAAATTATTGGGTTGGAAAGCAAAACTTCTAAACCTGACGGGAAGAACTACACTAGTACACTTAATATTGGCCACCCATTCCTAACTACTCCATGCAAAACAACCTTCTTCCCACCTCTACTAGAAATCACATTGACTGTATCCAGCGAAATTTTCTTTAGGATTCAACACTGAAAAAAAGAAAAATCCACCGTGTTAACTGTGTTCATCATTCCAGAAAAAACTTGGGGGATTGGGAATATACAAAACTATTAAAAAAAATCTTGCAATACTAGCAGGGCTGCTATGTCGTTTCAATAGAAGCGCAAATACTTTTTGGGCAAAAGTTCTACAAATAAAATAGGCCCAGCATAGACGTACAGGGACATACAAAGCTAAGATAACCGACTCCTATGTATAGAAAAGTATGACCAAAGCCCATGATATCTTCCAAGCAGGGTTCTCTTAGAGCTTAGGTGATGGAACTACCATCAACCTCTAGAATGATAACTGGCTCCCAATAACAATTGCCTCCGTAAATCTATCCAAGGTCCCCTAACCTACATGGAGGAACAACTCACAGTCTCCTCAATCATATCCAACCAATCCTATTTTGTTGTCAGGATATCCTTAACTACCTCCCAATCTCATAGACCAAATTAATCGCATTTATATCCGTTTTTCAACCCACAAACTAGACACCTCCTTCTAGAACCATCTCTTGGCAACTTTACCACCAAGTCAACTTATTAACTTCAGCTACAAATCACAAACCAACTCTCATTGCCCACATCAACCAATAGCTCTTGCATTTGACATACCAAATGCTTAAATAAGTTAAAATTTTTCTTGTGGATACTTTTACACCAAAAAGCTCCCCACTAGGGATTTTCTATACAAAAGAAACATAATTCATTCAAATCTATGTCACTTCTATCCAGACCTAGCGGAAGACACACACCCCATTTTTTTTAAATGCACAAAATGCAACCATTTATGGCCTTTGTTTAATATAGCCATATCTCAACAATACAACCATGACACTTGGCTCAAGGATATGTGTAAAAAGGATACCATCATCAACACACCAAACGCTTCTATCAACACCCCATACTCCACACTCCTACCGTTCATTCTCTGGGACATATGGTTTAACGAGAACTCTAACCTGTTCTACCATACATCTGCTACCACTTGCCAAAAAAAAAAAATCATCTTGCAAGTATCGGAATTCATATCACTCACTACGATTACAATTCCCTCAAGTCCTAGACACCAAGTACCAATAAAGTGGCTACTACCACCTACAACTCTTTACAAGCTTAATATTGATGGTGCTTTTCATTCAAATAACCAAACCAATGGTATTGGGGAGCTAGTCAGAGACCAAAATAGCTCATGGGTCGTGAGATTCGCATAGAATATGATTGCAACATCCGCCTTACATGCTGAACTGCTTGCCCTATTAGCAGGACTGGAACTAGCTTTCACGAAAAATCTCTTTCCAATTAGTGGAAACATATTCTCAGGGATTATACAATTTATTTATGGCTGAAAAACATCGATACTCACATCTTATTAATGATTGCAGTTTTCTTCTTGATGTTGTTGGACTGAATGCAATAACTCATATCGATCGGGAAGGTAACTACGTGGCTGACACTCTAGCAAAATATGCACGATTCACGCAACTAGCAATAACGGAGGGTGACAACATAATATTCTGGGAAATACCTCCGGACTTTGTTTTTAAACGCTTTCAATAAATACAGATTGGGGAGAGTCTTTATGAGATCTATCCTCATGTTATATAATAACTGAATCTTATGCTTTCTTTAATTATAAGGTATTTCTTTCATTAGCAAAAAAAAAAAAAAAAGAAAGAAGTAAAATAAAAAATAAAAAAACCTGAGCCTAAGATTGGTGGAAGCAAGATAATTTTTTTCTTTGTCTTTCTTGGCAATGGTCTCATGCTTACGTGAGAATGAAATTCCATTTGTACGCGTGCTCTCTAAGCATTGGGCAGAATTTTAGTATTTTTAAGACACATACCAAAGTATCATATTTCCTTCCACTTGTAATAGCTTAAGAGCTGGATTTAATTAACTTTGCATATTATAATTTCCCCATCTGTTTTCTTCTCATCACTAATTATTATAACTAAATACTACCAACTAAACCATCATTTCATATCTCCTACATGTTTTAAGCTTATCATTGAAAGATCATCCAATTATAATAAGAGAAAAAGTAATTCAAGATCTTTACAAATCATTTTTAATGCCTTTACATACTCGATATAAGATATTACAAATCCTCAACATTGTATTTAGCAACAAATGATTAACAAAAAATGGTAGAGTGAAGGGTACTATGCCTCGATTTTTATATATCAAGATTATCAACTCAACTTATATTTAGTTGAACATTCTTGTTTAATTATAGCCTCTTAAGACATATCTCTTTTTAAACAACAAGTGATGAGTTAAATATCATCCCGTCTTTCTTTTTCTTATTTGTTTTAAAGTATCCCTCTTGCTGACGTTGTTTATTATTGTTAAGAGTTGAAGTGGGAGCACAACTAAGCAAAGAATGAAAACACATGGCTGGGTCACGCGTGGTTTTGTGGGTTCTACTCATCATGTCTTTAAATCTTAAATCTCAGTTTTGTATTTGCTTGCATATATGATATAGTATATGTCATTCTTCTCCACATCACCCCACTTGCTTCCCTCATTATCTAACCAACTTTTTCTCCCTCTCCCTTTGGTCTAAAGGGATAAAAAAGACAAGTGCCATTTACTCGTATATGATATTTATAGAATTTTATGTTCTCTTTAATAAAAAACAAAGTGGTTTGAAGTTCTATTATAAAATTTTTTAAACCAATATGTTCAAGTTTTTTATTTTGGAAACCATCATTAACATCCCTTTCTTTAGGTACGCTTTTGTAACCTTTCCCATGTGAATTACATCTTAAAAGAAGCTGCTAAACATATAAAGCTTAGAAGTTAAAAGAAACTTAGTAATTTTTTTCATGATTTATATCATCTTGTTCTATATAACATTTCTCTGCTATTCAATAAGCTGACCCTTCTTAGGAGGTGGGAATTGATCTGAAAGTCATGGAGAATCATGGATAATATCTTTTTGTGGACAGTTTAGCATTCAAATTGGATTGCGTATTTTTCGAATATATCGTTCATGTGTATATATTTCACTTTTATGTTTTGTTTTTCTGCTCGTGCCTAGACAGAGAATGATCACCTCTGGGAAGAACTTTGCTCCATTCTTTTTTCATCAATGGTGTCTCGTCATACGATCGTTTATAGAGAATTATTCCTGAATCTGGTTAATGCGACATGACAACATTGCTCCATATTTTTTCTTACCTTACTGTAAGGAACATATTCATTACCAAATGTGGAAGCAATCCACGGGGACACTTGTTGAATATATATAATATATATACCCTCAGATCGGATAACAATTGAATTTGTAAAAGGTTTTAAGGATACATGGATTAAATTGGCACAAAACGATGAGTTAAATTGCAATTGAAATAAAGTATAATAAAGTAAATTCAAATCACACGAATTGAACAGTCACAGCCTTCGGGGAGGGCCACCCTTGAGCAGAATGCACTTCGATCAGCGTCAACATACAGTTGAACAAGAACTTTAAAGAGAAAATAACAGTATATTGCTTCTGAATGATTATTACAATGTCTTTTACAAGTAATCTGACCCCCTTTATATAGTAGGGGAGTCCTACTTTAGGTACAATTCTATAAAAGGTAAAAATCTCCTGATTTGCTGGTTCCGTATTGATATGTGCCGAGATTCCTGCCCTAATACCCGACCAGTTACGGATATTCGGCTTTATGTTATTTCGATTTTGTGTTGGTTATACTGGCAATGTTTCCTCGAGCTCAATCGGGGTCAGGGCCGGTTCCAGAATTATGGACTCAATGTTCTCAAGCACGGGCATTCTGACCTCGTGTTCTGGCTCGATGACACTCGGGGTCGATCTCCAATCCCTTACGTTCCGAGCCCGATCTGTCATGTAGTGGACGAGCCCGATTTCAACCATATACAGATAATCCTCCTCATTTTTCAGAGAGTAAACAACAAGAAACAATATGAGCTTTCGATTTTCACCTCGATACTCCGTGTCAGAAACGACAAAATGAACGAAACGTCCCGCTAGTCATGTCTTAATGGAATTAAGTGCTTTTCAGTTGGTGGCCGGCCGCTCCTGAATTTGAAACGTCATTCATTCAAACTTTACATCCAAACCTTCTCTATTCTTGTCCCTTAGAAATCTCTACATTTTCTAGCACTTGTATCCTGATTTCTTGAGATCTTTGTAAGAACTTCCACTTGTCTTCATTCCAAACCATCAAGTGTATACCTTTAACTTCCTCTTTTTCTTCTCTTTCCTTCCACTTTAAAAGAAATGATGAAAACTTCAAAAACATTTCCTCAAAAAGAAACTACTTCTACATCGCGGCAGGACAACGAGGAACAGTGGCGGAACCTCCTCTTAGCACGTTCATTCCTGGCGGGTGCTCGGTGACCGCCGATTTTAATCTTGAGAAACCTTCACCCATTCCGGGCCGGTTTGAGAAGGTCTCGAGGTACATCTGCTCGATCACTGAAGAAATTCTCCCCATGGTTAAGAAAGATTGCAACTGGGTCGGAAAGGACGTGGTGGTTCCCGGGCCAGATGAAGATATCACTACCCACGTCGAGGGATACTTAAGTGTTTACACTTATCCCTTTACGCTGGGCCCGCTGGTCCCGGTAGTGATCCATTTCTGCAAAAGGTACAAGGCGTGCCTTGGTCAGATCCACCCTTAGTTTTGGAGGATTGTCATCCTTCTCCGGTTCTTTTGTGAGGAAGATCGATGGCTGCTCGTTCAACGTTGACTACCTTATGCGCCTATACAGTCCCCGACTCTTTCGGGGGAGGGGGGAGGGACTGATCAAACTCGCTCGGCGGGCTAGTAAAGCCTTGTTCTCGAGCATCGATGAAGATCACGATTGAGGCTGGCTAGGCCGTTTTGTCCGAGTGAGGACCTCGGAATTGATCCCAACAGAGTGCATGCCGTTCCCCGGGAAGTGGAACACAAAACATAAGTAAAATTTCAGTTTTTCCAAAATTTTATTTTACTTTCCTTTTCTTATTTCTTATCGGTGCTTGGTGGTGGTGCAACTTTTGATCGAGTCCCCAATGCGGTCCCTCGACTCAAAGAGTGGGTTGAGGGCATTATTTTACAGAAGCCATATTTCGAACACGCATGACGAGAACTTTCGAAGGACCGGTGGGAGGCCCGTTCTCATGGTGATATTTCCTTTCATGAGTGAGTAATATTTGGGTCTTTTTTGTGTTACTAGGTCCTCATCTGTTTCTTTTCCCTTTATAGGTTTATCCACGGATGTCATGATGTGGCCTCCATTCGGTAATGAGGATGGTCCCGCCGAGTCCCCTGATCCGAGACAGGGTGATAAGAAGAAAAGAAAGAGGCCTCCGATTTCTCTGAGGACAGAGAAGAAGAGAACAAAAAGAAAGCTGGTGCGCAAGCCCAAAGAAGGTACAAAGATCGAGCCCCTTCTTCGTATTCACTCTATCGGTTGAGGGAAGAATCCGAAGAAGAACAAGAAGGAGAAGAAGAAGAAGCCTCTAAACTAGTGGCCCGCGTGCGGTCGAAGTTCGAGGGATGAGGGGCCCACGAATCAGAGAGAGCTGAGGCTGATCTGCCTCGAGCCAGGGAGGCCGACGAGGAGGCCATGGTCGAGGTCAATGTGGAGGCCATGGTCGAGGCCAATGTGAAAGTCGTGGCCGAGGCCTTCCAGGATGAGGGTAGTGCCTCGAAGGATGCACTCGGTGTGATAGACATCATGGAGTCGCCTTCGTTCACTGAGTCTATGATTAACGAGGCTCAGGCAGTGAAACCTCGCCCTAACTAGGGGACCCATGGAGCGGAATACCCTCACCACGGAGGACGTCACTGGATTGGGTGACTTAGAGGTGCCGAGGAAGAGTCCATATTCTGGAACAAGCGGGCCTTCCTCAAGCCCGAAATTAATCTACTGGTTCCCATCTCCAAGTGTGGATTCTGATTGGAAGCGATCGATCATTATCTCAATTCCGGAGGATGCCAGGATCCTTTCTGCCCTCGTAGGGGGTGGCCAGATACCTTTGGTGCTTGGTGATCGAGGAGGACCAAGCCAAGATGAACGAGGTGGAAGTTCCCTGCCTATTCAATGAAGCTCAACAAGTGTTAAACCGAGTAACTTCAGATACCTCTTGATGATTTATAGTTTGCACTTAGATCAATTTGTAGATTATCACAAATTCGTTCTCTGTATTTGTAGGCCTCGGTACTTCATCATGATACATTTATCTGATATATGGAAGATCTAAACCAGAATGATACCGAGATTCGAGGGCTTACGGAGAAGAGAGATTCTTACAAACTTCTCAGCGAGCAAAGTGAAGGGGAGGCTAAGAGCCTCTGAGCTGAGATAGAGGCGGCTCGGAAGGAGCATGCCGACCTGGAGCAAGTAAAAAGAGTATTTGAGGTTAGTTACGATGAGTCATACATGGTGACTAGCAGTTCGAACCCGCAGGTCCAAAAGAAGCTTGATCAAATCGAGCAGCTCCGAGCAGAGGTGGATGTGGTAAAGGCCGAGGCCGAAGAATGGAAAAGAAAAATGGACCTCTTGGCCTCATAAAAGGAGACTTCCCGGGCACAATTGGCTTCGACTGAGGTCTAACTTCAAGCTGTAAAGGAAAAGTCCTTGGTGCAGGCCAAATAGATCGAGGAGTTCCAGTCTTTGCTAAATTTGGGCGTCTCCGATCGAGAAAATCTGGCCAAGGATCTTGAGACGGACAAGTCGGAGGCCAAGGTAGTTAAAGTCGATGGTGAAAAGATGGTGGCCGTTTATAAGTCCGATGTCTAGGCGGCTCAGGTTTGAGCAAAGGACATTATCGAGCACGCGAAGCGGCAATCTTGAAGGGAGGCCCTCGAGGAAATTCATGCTAGGGGTTTCGACTTATCGACTGAGATTGAGAGTGCCAAGGAGCTTGAAGCCAAGGAAAAAATATTGGCCTATCCCAAAGATGATGAAGAGTCTGAAGATTTGGGCGAGTCCGAGGGTGGAGGAGACCCCGAAGGTGATTATTCGGCCCCCGGTGAAGACTAGGCCACTTAGGCTCTTTTCAGATGTTTTTTTTTGCTGTTTGTATTACCCTGTTGTTGAGGCCGTTTGTCCTTTGTAAACATTTGCATCGGGGCTGTTTGGCCCTTGTAAAATGAATTTTTTGATATGTATATAAGTCTTTTTCCCTTCAATAGCTTTTGAATTTTCCCTTTGCTTTATTACTTATATTTGCAAAGATTGAAATGCCTTAGCATGAAATAGTTAGGTTACGTTCGGAGGTTCAAACAAACCTTGCCTTCAACATTATTTTGTTTTAAGGCATCGTGGGAGTTCGGTGTGACCGGAAATTTTTTCCCCAAAGTGCTTAGATTTTTTCAGATTATAGTTTGCCGAGGGTAGTCTTTAGAACCGGTTAAGAAATTTTAAGGCCTTGTTGTTTTTGTTACGGGTCTCACACGTCTCCAAGCTATGTTAATATAGCCATAGCATCTTTAATTTCGGTGTTGCCCAATGGTCCTGCTATCCCGAGTTATCCGAAGTTGCCTAAGATAACAGTCCCCGAGAGGGGGTGTCCATAGCCTTTAAAAATTTGGGTGTTGTCTAATAGGTCTTATGCCCCCGAGCTATGATAGCTCGGACCGTCCGAGTTTGTTTTCTGACGACAGTCCTCGAGTGAGAGTGATTGTTTGAGCTTGGATTAAGATGGCCCTTGGGCTCGATACCTTTAGGGGATCAGATGTAGGAAATTCCTTGAGAAATGCAAGAAAATAAAGGACAAGATATTTATCCACAAGAAAGAGACTTCTTTTTATTCTTGTGCATAATAGTTATACATGTGTACATGCTTTGTGCCAGGGCTCGAGCAATCTATGCGGGCATGATTCATTTGACCGTTTGGTCCTTACAATAAATCCTATCGATCGAGACCCTTCAATCACGAAGTTTCTTCCCTTGCTAAAGTCGATATCCGAGGGTAATGTCCCCCAGTATTCGAGGTTGATCAAAGATAGAAGCCTCGGATAGTGTTGATGCGATATTTGACACCGATTCATGATCGACCTTCGATTCTAAGTTACCATGATCCACTGTTGCCTTGTTAAAAACCTTGCCAGAAAATCCATTTGGAACAAAACCGGATTAAGGGAAAAAGAGTGCAACGAATGCTTTCAGGCCTAACAATTGCACTGTTCCTTGTTGGTTACCTGCAAGTGTTAGTTCAAAAATAAGTAAAAAGGATGAATGGGGTCGTACCTTAGCAGTAGTATCAAGTGAGCTATGTTCCAGTTATTCGGTAGCCGTTCAACATTCATTTCCCCGAGTTTGTACGATCCTTTTCCAGTGATCTCGAGTATTTGATACGGTCCTTCCCAGTTCGGCCCCAACTTCCATTCGTTCGGGTTTTGGGTGCTCAGTGTGGCCTTCCTTAGTACTAAGTCCCCGATATTGAAGTGTCGAAGGTTGGCCCTTTGATTGTAATATCTCTCGATCGGTTATTTTTGGGTGGGCAACCGGACAAGGGCGGCTTTGCACCTTTCATATAGTAGCTCTAGGCTCGTACTCATGTCCTCGCCATTCGATTCCTTTATTGCATATCGAAATCTGATACTTGTTTCTACGACTTCGACCAATATTAGAGCTTCGGGGCCGTAAACCAGTAAGAACGGGGTGGACCCAGTACTGGACTTTGAGGTTGTACGGTATGCCCATAGAAATTCGGGTAGGTTTTCCTTCCATTTTCCTTTGGCATCAGTTAACCTCTTTTTAAGGTTTTGGATCATGGTTTTGTTGCTCGATTCTGTTTGTCCGGTCCCACTAGGGTGATAAGGTGTTGATAGGATTCTTTTGATCTTGTGGTCTTCAAGAAATTTGGTTTCTTTGCTACCGATGAATTGTTTCCCATTTTCGCATATGATCTCGGCCGACATTCTGAACCGGCATATGATGTGGTCCCAAATGAAATCGATGACTTCTTTCTCCCTGACCTTTTTGTACACCTAGGCTTCCACCCATTTAAAAAATAGTCAGTCATAAACAATATAAATTGAGCCTTACGGGATGGCCATAGAAGGGGCCGATGATGTCCATTCCCCACTTCATGAACGGACATGGTGACAAAACGAAATGTAGCAGCTCCCTGGGTTGATGAATCATCGGAGTGTGTCTTTGGAACCTATAATAGTTTTGCACGAACTCCTTTGCATCCTTTTTCCATGCCGATCCAGTAGTAACTGGCTTTGATTACCTTTTGAACTAACGATTCGGCGCCTGAATGATTTCCGCAGTTGCCCTTGTGAACTTCCCTTAGGACGTATTCGGTATCTCCCGGTCCTAGACATATCGCTAGTGGGCCATCGAACATTCTTCTGAATAAGGTTCCGTCTTCGGACAAGCTAAATATTGCTGCCTTCCTACGTAGGGCCTCGATTCTTTTGGATCCTATGGCAGTTTTCTAGTCTACATATTTGTTTCTCCAATCCCAAGTCATTGTAGAGTTTCTCTCGGCATGACCTTCTTCTACCACCATCTCATGAGTTGCACGATTACCCCCGAGTTGAGCTCGTTGTCCTCGACCGACGACCCTATGTTAGCAAGGGCATCAACCTCACTATTTTGATCCCGGGGCACATGTTGTAAAGTCCACTCCTTGAACCGATGTAATGTTACCTGCAACTTATCTAGGTACCTTTGCATACGTTATTCTTTGAACTCAAATGTTCCATTAACTTGGTTTACCATGAGGAAGGAGTCGCACTTAACTTCGATCACCTCCGCCCCAAGCTTTTGGCTAGGTCGAGACCTGCAATCATGGCCTCATATTCGGCCTCGTTGTTAGTCAATTTCACAGTCCTAACAGATTTTCTAACTACATTGCCTGTTGGTGGCTTCAATACGATGCCAAGTCCGGACCCTTTTACGTTCAAGGCTCTGTTCGTAATAAGGGTCCAGATTATCGAGGACATCCCCGAGTTTACCAACAACTCTCGTTTGACCTCGGGTATCAGGGCCGGCATAAAGTTGGCCATAAAATCTGCGAAAATTTGAGATTTAATGGCTGTCCAAGGTCGATATTCAATATCGTACTCGCTGATTTCCACGGCCCATTTGGCCAATTGTCCTGATAGTTCGGGTTTATGAATTATATTTTACAATAGGTAAGTAGTCACGACACATATATGATGGCACTGAAAATTTGGTTTCAGTTTCCTAGAGGCACTTAGCAAAGCGGGCTCCAATTTTTCTAGGTGAGGATATCTAGTTCCTGCCTCACCTAGAGTCCTGCTAACAAGTAAATTGGAAATTGCGTACCTTGTTCTTCCTGGACCAGGACCCCACTTACCGCTATCTCCGATATTTCTATGTACAGGTATAATTGTTCGTCTTCCTTCAGTGTGTGAAGCAGTGGAGGGATCGATATATATTACTTGAGTTTCTCCAAGGCCCGTTGGCATTCTGGGGTCCACAAAAAGTTCTTCTTCTTCTTTAGTAGCGAGAATAATCGGTGGCTCTTATCGGAGGACCTCGAGATGAATATCCCTAGGATGGCTATGCGTCCGGTTAATCTTTGCACGACCTTTACGTTGTCCACGATCGTGATATCTTCGATGGCTTTGATCTTGACAAGGTTGATCTTGATTCCTCGATTGGATACCATGAATCTGAGGATTTTAACTGATCCGAGTCCGAACGCACATTTCTCGGGGTTCAGCTTCATATTGTACTTTAATATGCTGAAGGTCTCCTGGAAATGTTTTAAATGGTCCTCTGTTTGTAGGGACTTAACCAACATATCGTTAATGTAAACTTCCATTGATTTTCCAATTTCTTCCTCGAACATCCGATTTACTAGGCGTTGATAAGTGGCACCAACATTTTTTAATCTAAATGGCATCACGTTATAGAAGTACGTGCCGTACTTAGAGATGAATGAGGTTTTTTCCTAAGCATCTGGGTCCATCCATATTTAGTTGTACCGGGAATAGGTGTCGAGAAAATTGAGGATCTTGTGACCGGCCGTAGCATCGATCATGCGATCGACGTTGGGCAGAGGGAAAGAGTCCCTGGGACACGCCTTGTTCAAATCCTTGTAGTCTACACACATTCTTAATTTGTTCCTTTTTAGGGACTACTACTACGTTTGCTAACCAATTAGAGTATTTAACCTCCCGAATGGACCCTATTTTAAGGAGTTTAGATACCTCATCCTGATAAAAACATGTTTGACCTAGGACTGGGGCCTCCTCTTCTGCTTGACCTGATGGAAGTTCGGGTCCAGGCTTAGCTTGTGAGTGGTTATCTTCGGTGGGATCCCTGTCATATCAACATGGGACCAAGCGAAACAAACTATGTTAGCTATAATAAATTGAATGAGTTTTTTCCCGAGCTCGTGAGTTAACCCCGTGCCCGGGTATACCTTCTGATCGGGCAGATGCTCGATTAATATGACCTGTTCTAGATCCCCGACTGTTGATTTAGTAGCGTCAGAATCATCCGGGACTATAAAAGATCCAGGAACCCCGTATAGATTGTCTTCATCAGTCCCTTGTTTATCCGGTTTGGTCGTGGCCGGTGTCGGTGATTGCTATTTAGCCTCTTGTTTTGTACCCAAACTTAGTTCCTTTAACGTTGCGAGTGTTGATATTAGAATCACTTCTTCGACTGCAAACATCTCTTTTGCAGCTGGCTGTTCTCCGTAGATTCTTTTAATCCCTCCTGGTGTTGGGAATTTTAACACTTGGTGAAGAGTTGAGGGTACTGCCTCATGTTGTGGATCCATGGCCTTCCGAACAAGGAATTGTACCTCATGTATCCTTCAATCACATAAAACTTGGACTCCTGGATGGTCCCGACGTCATTCGCTGGTAATGTTATCTCCCCCTTAGTAGTTTCACATGCCATGTTGAATCCCTTCAGAACTCGGACTTCAAGCACGATTTGATCTTGTAGGCCGAGCTGTTTTATGACCCTCGATCGGATGATGTTGGCCGAGCTACCTAGATCAATTTACACACGTTTAACTCGAGATTTATTTATGAGTGCAAATATTACTAGTGCATCATTATGGGTCTGCACGATCCCTTCTGCGTCCTCGTCATTGAAAGACAAAGTTCCCTCTGCTGTGTTATCTGGAGTCCATTTTTCCCTTGTGATGGATACTTTGGTGCGCTTTAACATCGGCCCTTGAGGAACATTTACTACACTGATGATCATGTTAATTACATGTTGAGGATCTCCTGTTCGGTCTATTTGTTAGAATCCCTATTTCTGAAATGATTCTTGGCTCGATCGCTTAGGGATTCTTGAAGGTGTCCGTTGTTGAATAACAGGCTACCTTCTCCCTGAACTGTTGGCAATCCTCTATTCTGTGACCGTGAGTGCCATGATATTTGCACATCTGGTTTGGATCCCTTTGAGATGGATTGGTTTGTAGAGGTCTAGGCCATTTGGTGTCCCTGATGCATACGATAGTTGATACGATGTTAGCAACATCAACATTAAAGTTATATTTTGATAATCTCGGTGCTTCTTTAGGATCGATAGGCCTGTCAAAACTGTTCTTGCTCATGAGACCTAGAGTATTCTGGCCTCGATCATTTCTTCTTTAATTTTGCACAGAACTTCGTCCGGACCCACTGCTTCTACGATCTCCATTGTATGGTTGGTGTCGATCTCCGCTCAACCTCCTCCACGGTCGATATCACTCTTAACTCAGTTGGTGGATCTAACAGGATAAACGGACCTGGAAGGAGCCCCAAGACGATCATATTCGACTGTGATTTTTGATTGATTTTGGTTATACGCATCAGCCCAAGTAACAACCGGGTACTCTATCAAATTCTGCTTCAACTGCTGTGAAGCCACCGAGCTTAGAAATTTGAGTCCTTGAGTGAAAGCTTGAATGGCCCAATCATCAGCTACCGGTGGCATATCCATCTGTTCAATTTGAAATCGGGACAAGAACTCTCTGAGCATTTCATTATCCTTCTGTTTTACTTTGAAAAGGTTTGACTTCCTGGTCTCGACCTTAATAGCCCCAGCGTGTGATTTCAAGAAAGAATCTACAAGCATGGAAAAAGAGTCAATAGAATTAGGAGGTAAGTTGTGATACCATATCATAGCTCCCTTTGACAGGGTCTCTCCAATTTTCTTTAGCAAGACAGATTCGGTCGCATAATCCTCCAAGTTATTCCTTTTGATAGCGCATGTGTAGGAGGTAACATGCTCGTTCGGTTCGGTTCTTCCGTTGTAATTAGGAATCTCGAGCATGCAGAACTTCTTAGGGATCGGCTTGGGAGTCACGCTAAGAGGAAAGGGATTTTGTACGAACTTCTTGGAGTCAAGGCCCATCAATATCGGTGGCGTCCTGGGATTTAATTAACCCTGGAATTGTAGGTTTTCACCATCTTATGTTTGCCTCAATTTTTTTATCCCCCGACTCTATCTGTTTTGTCAATTCCTCGAGCATCTTCATGATTATCGGGTTGGTCCCTGACTCTTTCTCATTCGATATCTCTGAGACCGGTTCATCTCTGTGAACAACTTCTCAGGATGGGGGGCGGCTCTGGTTTTGCAGCTGGGCTATTGCCGCCTGTTGAGCTTGTAACATTTCGAAGATTACCCGCAAGTTGATTCCACCATCTTCGCCGCCGTGTGTTCTTTGTGCAACCGATCAAACTTCCCTACGGACGCTGTCCTCAGGATCGGTGGGCAAATTTGCGTTGATGGCCACATGCGAGCTAACATCGATTGGGTCCGTGACCGGGACTCCCCGAGGTCGACTAGGGGCACATAGTTACCGCTTGCTACGTTGTCATTTTTGCCATGGTGGCTAGACTCTTTGTCAACATGTAGGGGTTCTGATTGAGAGTTCGACATTATTAGTTTTAACGAGAAATCAGAGACTTTTCAAAGAACAAGTGTAAAATAGTGTATATGGAAATTTGTATCAAATAACCACTATTATCCTTAGCCCCACGGTGGGGGCCAAAATGTTTACCTTCAAAATTGGATAACAAAAGAATTTGTGTTTTAAGGATACGTGGATTAAATCGACACAAAGTGATAAGTTAAATTGCAATTGAAATAAAATACGATAAAGTAAATTCAAACCACACAAATTGAACATTCACAACCTTGGGGGGAGGGAGGGCCACCCTTGAACATAATGCATTTCGATCTGTATCAAGACACAGTTGAATAAGAACTTTAAACAGAAAATAACAGTATATTTCTTATGAAATTGTTACAGTGTCTTTTACAAGTAATCAGACCCCTTTTATATAGTATGAGAGTCCTACTTTAGGTACAATTGTATAAAAGGTAAAAATCTCCTAAGTTGCTGATTTGCCAGTTCCATATTGATACGTGACAAAATTCCCACCGTAATACCCGACCGGTTACAAATATTTCAGCCTTCTGTTAGTTAGGTCTTCTGTTGGTTATACTGGCAATGTTTCCTCGATCTCAATCAGGGTCAAGGTCGATTCCGGGATTATGGACTCAATGTTCTCTAGGACAGACATTCTGACGCCGTGTTCTGGTTCGATGAGACTCGGGGTCGATCTCCAATACCTCACGTTCCCAGCCCGATCTATCATGTAGTGGATGAGATCGATTTTGACCATATATATATATATATCCCCCTTAAAAGTAACAATTAAATTTGTACACGGTTTAAAGGATGTGATTTAATTTAACACGAATGGACAAAGAACAGTAAGTAATTGAATTAAAGGAAAACAAAACTGTCAAACCATTTGTGACGAAGTAATTAAGCCTGACGTTAGATTTGAACGTTAAAGATCGGTTCCAATCGATCCCTCAGAATGAAACTCAGTTGCAACTAAATGGATGAACAACTTGAAGAACACTTGAACAATTACTAAAAGACAAAAGCAAACTTTTTTACTTTGATATGCGTGCCGACAATGACTCAAAAAATGAAAAGGTTCCCCTCTTTATATAGTAGAGGAGTTTTAACCCTAATACAAGTCTAAATAAGGTAAACATCCTTTCCTTCCTTTTTTTCCCCAAGAAAGCACGATCCACAGTTAATACCAGGCGTGATCCCAGCTGTAATATTCTTCCCATGTTTGGCCATGTTTGATTCCCGACGTATCATTCATCCACCCCCGGGCCCCGATTTGCAGTAACCCTCAGACCTACCCGAGCCAGCGTCAAATCACGTTGTTCCTTGTTTCTTCGTTGGGAAATTGGGGATAACTTTATCCCCTATTTTACCCGTACATATATTGTCCCTTCACTTCTCGAAGAGTATATTTATAGGAACTATGAGAAGTGACTAGTTGACCCGGTTTCTTCATTCGTACACCATAAGCAAGTTGACGAGCCGAAACGTCCCATCATTCACGTCGCTCTGATTTTGGATTGCCGGTTGATTATGCTCGGCAGTTACCGAATGTGTAACATTATGCATTCATTATTCCTTCCCTATAAAAGCTCCAGTTTCCGTTTTTCACTTTTTAACTTTCTTTCTGATTCGAACATTCTCGAGTTCCCCTCGAGTTTTTCATCTATTCATCAATCCTTTAAATCTTCATAATCTGTTCTTCACATCTTCATAACTTCATATCTTATCTTCAAACCTTCGTACTTTACCTTCAAACCTTCATACCAAATATTCATATCTTCATGCGAAACCTTCCAACCTTCATATTTCCAAATTGAGATGGCTAAGACTTCGAAATCGGTACCCCAAAGTACGACACCTTTGACTTCTTCCCCAGCTATATGCACTGAGGCAACACTTCCAGTAGTAGCCCCAAAACCTCCACTTACAGACTTCATCCTCATAGGCTTCTTCGTAGATAACGACTTCATGGTCGATAAAGCCTCGTACAAGGAGACTGAGGTGAGGAGGCGTGGATGCATGTTTGCTCCATCACCGAGGAGATGCTCCAAGCAGTCCGAGAGGACTGCTAATAGGAAGGCAAAGACATAGTCATTTCTAGTCCCGATGAGGATATCACGACACACGTGGAAGGATATTTAAGCATTTACGTGTATCCTTTCACGTTCGGTCTGGTGGATACGATGATCCTCGAGTTCTGTAAGAGGTACAAAATTTTCCTCAGGTAGATTCATCTGTCATTTTAGAGGATCGTGACCCTTCTCCGTCACTTCACGAACAACTCGGAGGAGCCTTGGTAAGCAATTGACCACCTGCTCCGAGTGTACAGCCCCAGGATCTTCCGATGGGGGGTTAATCAAGCTCGCCCATCAGGCAAAGAAAGCTCCCTTCTCCTGCTTTGAATAGGACAGGGACCGAGGCTGGCAGGGAAGGCTTGTTCTGATAAAGATCGAGGATCTCATTCCTTCCAAGTTCTTGTCGTTCCCCGATAAGTGGAACTCAAAACATAAGTTTACTTCCTCTTAATTTGTCAAAGTACATTTTTGAATCTACCCTTATTTCTCGTTATTTATTTCATTTAACATGCAGCTGTCGCCCGAGTCCCTAATGCGGTCCATTTCAGGGAGTGCGTCCAAGGCATATGCAAACAACTCACCTATCCCGAGCGTGAGTGGCACAAGATTTCCAGAGGCATGTGGGAGGCTCGTTCTCATGGTGAGCCCCATCACCTTTTCGTTGAAAAGAAAATTTCTTGGCCATTTCTTATTGTGTCATAATTATGACTAAATCTTTTCCTTCCACAGGTTCTCCTAAGACCACTAAACTTTGGGTAATCACCGAGGCCGTGGATTCGACCCCAACTACAAAGCCCTCCGCTTCACTACAACCTACTGCCAAAGTTGCTGCAAAGAAGGAGGAGAAAACGAAGAAGAAGAAAAGGTCTCCTGACTCCTCGGATACTCCTGGCGAGGCTAAGAAAAAGAAAATGATCGTGCTCAGGGTCATAAAGAGCACCAAAAGGTCTTCGAGTGCACGAGTCCCAAATCCCGTGGCTCTTCATCGGCTTAAGGACTTTCCCGATGAAGATGATGACTTGGAGTTCGTCACTCATGTATCAATTGATGTCGACCTGGAGTTGGTGGCCACGGAGGGGATGCTCGAAAGGCTGAGTCTTCCTTGACTCGAGGGCTTGGAGAAGAACAAGTGGCTACTGCTTTGTAAAAAGCTCCTCCGGTTGCGAGGGGGGCGCTTAAAAAAATGATGAAGTTATCCACGTTTCTAAGTCACCACCTTATGTGGAGGCCATTTTAGACAAAGCTCGGGCCGCCGTAGAAAAACCCACCGAGCAACCCGGACAATGGATGAGGCCCTTAACTTATTTTTTGAGGGCGTGGATATCGGCATACTGGAGGATTACTTCAGCTTTGGCCACTTGGAGATACCAAAAAGGGTTCGTGCAACCGGGGTCAGGTGGGCCAAGTTCGAGCCCAAAGCGCGAGAAACACTTTTCTGACCCAAGAGCGGACCCTGAACGAAAGAAGACAGTCATATTCACAGTATCGAAGGATACTATCATGCGATCCGGTCCAGTCGGAGTGTCCAACTATCTCTTTTCCTTAGTAACCGAAGAGAACCAAGTGAAGATGAACGAGGTAGATGGGCCAAGCCTCTTCAATGAGGTTCATTAGCCGCTGAATAGGGTATACCTTCCTCTCTTTTTATCTTAAAAAGTCCTCTTTGACTTAATGGTATTTTGACGATTTATGTTTCTTTATGTCTCAGGCCTTGGTGCTTCACCATGAAAGCTTTCACCAGTCTAGGATGGAGGTGATTTACCTCGAGTTAGAGCTCAAGGAGCAGGTCTAGAAAAAAAAGATGTACAAAGATCTCTGTGAGAAGAACGATGAAGCCCTTAGGGACATGGTTGACCACTCCGTGCTCCAAGACGAGCTGGAGAAAGCCCAAAAGAAGGCTTCAAAAGCAAAACATGACCATGACCATCTTGTTGAAAAGGTAAGAGGGCTTGAGATCGATAATGAGAGGTTAAACGCAAATGCTAACGCTCCAATCTCGCAGTTCTAGGAGAAAATAACCCCGATCGACCAACTTAGGTCCGAAATGTCCGAGGTCAAAGCTTCAGATGATAAGTTGAGGGGAAAAATGAATCTCCTAACATCGGAACAGGATGCCATCAAAGAGGACCTACCATTGACCAATGTGCAGCTCTGAGTGATGAGAGAAAAGGTCGACAAAATAGTCTCAGCTAAATGAGGAGATCCAGGCACAACTTGCTCGGTTGATGCAAAACCAGACGCTCTCGGCCAAGAATATACTGCGCAAGTCCAAATTGGAGATGGCTTTAAACGAGGTCTCGTAAGCCCAGGACATGCTGGCCCAGTACAAGAATGATGTAGAGGTAGCCGAAGCTCGTATTATAATAGAGGTTGAGTCGTGACGTGGCTATCTCAGAGAGAGACTCTCAAGGAGTGGTCTCATCCATTTTCACACCTCAATTCAAGGTTATGAAATGGTCGATTGCAATGATAGTATCCAAAAAGAGTCGGGGTCAATTTCTACAGGGAGATATATATTGGAGTTAGGAGTATATATTGTAGTGTGTGATTTTTACTATCTCAATTTACACTTTCACAAATTGGGGTTGTTTTAACGTCTAATTAAATCTAAGATTGAAAAGTTGAGAAATAAAACTAAGAGAATCTTTTTTGTTTTTTTTCCAAGTTTTATTAAAATTCTTGGGCTATGACCATCACCTAGGTGTTTGCCTAATGGGATATAAACCTTAATTCTTTTTTTATTGGTTGCGGTGTATTATAACTATCAACTCTCAATTACCCACTCAATACCTCTCGGTCAGAGAGTAATTTTTCCCAATTTGGCTTTCTCAAGTCCAAATGGGTATTGCAAAAAATGGTTGATAAAAGCTTAAGTCGGGTTATTACTATCTCTAGGTTGAACCCTTTAATTGTGATTATCAATCTCTCGATTGACCCAATTATTTGTTTGCCAAGTTTTCCTAGACTAAGTCTCTCTTTCTCAAGTAGAGACTAAGTCAAATAGGCCTGAACTAATGTTTGCAACCATTAATTCCACAAATTAAAGCATGAACAAAGCTAAATAATAAACACCCAACTATAAACAAGCATTAAATTAAACACCCATAAGGTTTACACACTAGGGTTGTGGCACAACCCTAGTAAAAATTTAACTACTCATGGTTGAAATTGAAGAAATAGAAAAAGAAATGCTAATTAAACTCATATTGTAAATTCAAAATCATAAAATCTATGTTAAAATAGCCCAAAATATGATAAACTACTAAAAGAAATAAAGAGAAACGGCTACTGTAGCTGCTGATGTTAAAAGTTGACCCAAAATTGTGAAACTCGTCTATTTATATAGGGCTGGAAATTTCAAATGAAAATGCCCTTTGGGAGATTTTGCGGCCGCACAATTCCATGTGCGGTCCGTAAATTTCTTCAACTTGTCAGGAACTAGAGGTTAGCGGCTGCATAATTCTGATCTACAGCCACACGACATCCTTTCTACGTTCCGCACTTTTACATCTGCGATCCTTACTTTTACATCTGCAGTCCGCACTTTTACACCTGCGACTGCAAGGCGCTTCTTCTGTTGCCATACAATTCCTGTGCGGTCCATTCTTCTGAGGGACTTGGAATGCGCATTCTCTGAACCTTGCTCCTAGCCATATTTTGTGGCCTCATAATTCATGTGAGGACCGCACTTTGAACAAAGGTCTGTTGGTTTTTCCTTCAACATTTGCGGCCGCAGATGATATTCTGCGGTTCGCACTTGTGAGCTTCTGTGCCTTTTATGGTCGTGAGTTTAGATTACTCCTTTTTGAGTTGGATTTCATCTCGAGAGTCCATATTCCCATATTCCTGCAATTTAACACATTTCATCAGCTTTCAGGAACACAATTAAACGCTTTTCGACTAAAACAAAAGCTAAAAGACGCTAATAAGTAGTCAAAATCCTCACTTATAAACTCCCCCAAACTTAAGTTTTTGGTTGTCCTCAAGAAAATAAGTTAGTTCCAACCTCCACAAGTTAAGAGCCATTCCATATAATCAAAGGTGATTCATTCACACATCAATTGGGACCAACAATTACCCACACCACTTATGAATTATCTACAAGGCAACAAGTTAAAATTTTATGTGCTAGTAGTTCTAATGTGACACTTGAGCATCAAGAGTTAACTTTACTCATCAAGGAAGCTCGCTCTTTCATGTAGATCATTGTGGATCCCAAAATCCTCCTCCTCTACTCTCCGTTTGCCTATCTCGATTAAGAATTTTAGCACTCAATCCAAAGATTTACGAAAGGTTCACTCATCTCTCTCAAAAGAATATCGCAAGGACGATTTAAGTACCGTAGGCTTGCCCCTCGTGTATATCACCACTAATGTAATCTCACTCGGCTTGAAATCACATAGGGCTTTTTCAGAATGAATTGAAGGCTTTTTTTACTAAGGTTGGATATGGTATGATAGAACATATTCATCTTTCCTTAAGCACTCCATTTTCTGTTCTTGACTCATGCTTTGCCAATTCTTTGAGGCATTTTCTTTTCCTAGGGGTAACTAGAGAGACTTAGCATCACTCTTTCTTGATCATGACATTCATTTTCTCCCTCTTTGATTTCTCCAGGCTTTGCATTATTACTTTTCTTTGAATCCCATCAACTCTTCCACTTATTCACTTTCTTTTTGCATTTATTTTTTTTCTTTCCTTTTTTTGACTTCCCTTCTCATAATTTCTTTTCTCTTTTTGTGCCTTGATACCTCTTTCAAGTTCCTCGTCTCTCCCCCAAACTTACGTTTTTAGCCAATTTTTTTATAAGAGTGTTAAGAAAATCTCGGGTGCCAAGAGAGGGTCACGACAAAACGGGTAAAGGCTTGTAACATGATTATCAAATGAGAAATGTTCGAGGCTCAAATGGGTTGACTAGGGATAACAACATTGGTGGGCAATGAAAAACTTCAAGCGGGTCAAGGAGAGCCTACAATCACCTCTCAAGCCAAGCAAAACTTAAGACTTCGCCTTGAAACACATTCGGGGCAAATTCTAGACCATTCGCACGGGTACTTGGACTCGCAACAAAAACATCTCACCTTTCACGCAGTTGGATTTTCGAAGAGGATAGAGTCGAGGGCCCACAATGACCATATTCAAGATTGAAAATCACTATGGTTCGATTAAACCACTTGATGATTGCCTAAGTTAACACTTATAAGGTCACTAATTAGAGTTATTTCTTTCCAAAAAACTTGTTTTTAACCATAAACACGTAATTAAGTGTGTTGGTACCAAGTGAAACATGTTTGACTCTTCGAGCATGACTCAATTAGGTCTTTTTATTCATTTCTACTACTATTATTACCTAAACACCAAAAGTGGATTCATTCCCTTAAGAAGGTTGTCACTCCATCCATCGTTGGGAAGAGTCACCCGGTTTACACAAAAATACCTTTGGAAGGAACCTTGACATTAAAAAAACCAAAGGCTTATTATCCACTATAACATAAAAAGAAGCTATTAAATAAAAAATAAGCTACTAATTCAAAAAGAAAACAAACATAAAAATAAAGAAGTTATAAATCAAAAAACTATTGAAAGTGCAACGAATATACATAATGTGAGAGAAGAGAGAATATATACATAATTGATGTTTTAACTTCAATACCACACGGGGGAGGGGGGGGGGTGATTTGTGCGGTGTTTAATCTTTCACTTGAACTGATTATGGAAGGACCCGGTTCTTCTAAGTGTTTCTTAACCTACTATTGTTGAAACAGTGAATGCGAAAAGTAAAGAACACAAGTATTTTTACGTGGAAAACACGCGACTCAAAAAGTGAAAAAACTTCGACCTACTACTCAGTAAGATTTTCGCAAACACTCCACTAAATCACTGATCCAAAACAACATTTACAAAACACTTTTGTAAACCTAAGGATTAACTCTAATCGCGTTGTGGCAACCAGTCTCTAACTGTTGCGACAACTTCATATCAACTCTAACTTGAATACTCTGAGTACCTATTACAATTGCCTCTAGATAAAGCTAAAATATACAATATGAAAATACCTTCTACAATTGAACTAGAATGAAAGACAGACACTTGGAACTGGTTCTTTTATCTGGTTCATGTTGCTTCATGTTCGCACACTTGAATCACACAAGAATTGCTTGCAAAATGCCCTGCTATTTTGCTCGCAACTCACGTTTAACTTCTGCTTTTGTGTGTACATGTAGAAGGAGCAAATTCTGCAATATATAGAGTTAGTAGACGAAAAAACAACTAGAGTTCTAATGCTACTCTTCCTCGGTGGAAGAGTTCTAGTTGTTCTCAACTTCTAACTCCTCCATTATATGATGTTATCTATCATCCTGTTCTTCCACCAAGAGTAGTACTGGCCGTTGAAGAGTGGTGGCCTAGAAGTGGATTGCCCTTCCCCGTTTCCAGGTGGTGCACTCATCTTGTTATTCTCCTAAGGCATTAGCCTCTTCAAGGATAATCCGCTTTGATACCAATTTATGTTTTAACTTCAATACCACACAATGGAAGGGGGGGGGGGGGTGATTTTTGTGGTGTCCAATTTCTTGCTTACTGATTATGGAAGGACCTGATTTTTCTAACTGTTCCTTAACCTAGTATTGTTGAAACAGTGAATGCGGAAAGTAAAGAACACAAGTATTTTTACGTGGAAAACACCTGGCTCAAAAGGTAAAAAAACCATGACCTACTACTCAATAGGATTTTTCCAAACACTCCACTAAATCACTGAGCCAAAACAACATTTACAAAACACTTTTGTAAACCTAAGGATTAAATCTAATCCCATTGTGGCAACCAGCTTCTAACTGTTGCGACAACTTCAAGTCATTTCTAACTTGAATACTCTGAGTACCTATTAAAATTGCCTCTAGATAAAGCTAAAAGATACAATATGAAAACACCTACTACAACCCACGTTTAAGTTCTGCTTTTGTGCGTACATGTAGAATGAGAAAATTCTGCAATATATAGAGTTAGTAGACGAAAAAACAACTAGAGTTATAATGCTACCCTTCCTTGGTGGAAGAGTTCTAGTTGTTCTCAACTTCTAACTCCTCTATTATCTTGGATAGTGTTATCTTGAGTAAGGAGTCCTTCTCCTTATCAATTATGCAACATTTTCGATCAGTAGATATCAAATATACCAAGTTAAGCTTGTCTCTTTCATGTGCATACCATATGCTCGAATTTGCCCGTGTCTGTGTACATAGGGGATGGACCTGGTTCATGCTTGAGTTTCCTTTGTTAATCTTCAAAACAAACCTTCACTTGGGCCAACAAATTCCCCCGTTTTGATGATGACAAACTTTGTGCTTTTCATAAGGCTTAGGCCCTGTTTCAACTTAGCTCAACATCAACACAATGTTAGAAACATTTTACCTTTTTATCACTTATCATCAAGGACCAGGTTCATTAGGTTATAAACATCACTGTTCAAAGTGTAAGCACAACCTTTTTCCCCATTTTGGCATCATCGAAAAGTTGCACAAACAAGTAAGATAACCAGATTTTAAAAATTACTCATGACCACTGGGGCTACTTCAAATGCAATCATGGATTAATCATCAAATATCAAGCTAAGGATATTAACCATCAAAGAAATATAAACAAACAGTTAGAGAAAAAGATAATGAATTTCATTGATGATTGATAAGATCCTACCACAAATCATAAGAAGAAATAAAAACACTGAAAACATAAGCAAAAACAACAAAAAATCCTGAACTGGGTCACTGGTTGATCTACACTAGACTAGGAGGCTTAAGCTTGGGAAGGACCAGGTGCTTGGTTTTTAGCTTGGAGTAATTGCAGCATATCCTGAAGAATGCCATCATTCTTCTCCTTTTATTTTGCTAGCTCAGCTTTGAGAGAATCTCTCTCAGTCTCCACCTCTGCCAACCTCTTCTTCAGCCTATCAATTTCAGCATCCTTATCGCCACTTTCTTGCACCAAGGCTCGCACTATGCTATTCACTGGTACCTTTTTGGATGAACCTGGTTCTTTAGGAGTGGTTTGGACTTCATAGCCACAAGCAGTCATAGTATTTTCCTCAAAAGGATCCTTGCTTGTACCAACCTCCCATTTCTTCATAGGTACCTTGAAATGTGCAAGTACAACCGTGAGAATAAAGACATAGGGTATGGCATGAGTATTGGTGCCATTCAGAACCCTATCAAGAAGTTTGATTATAAACCCATGTCAATTAATCTGCCTCTCATTGTCCAAACATTCCATAAGGACCAAGTCCATGAATGTGGAAATGTGCATCATTTCCTGCCTTGGCAGCACACATTTGTTTACAAATTCGAATAACACTTTGTGGGGTGGCTTCATCTCACTCTTGTATACAGCCTTGGGCTCAAGTTCCTCTTCATTGTCACTGAATTTTCTAGTAATAGCAAGGGCAGTAGGAAGATTCTCTAGTCTTGGCCACTTGAGCTTCTTATAGTCATTGTACCCTTCAGCAGGTACACCCAAAATCTCTCCCAGATCCTTCGCATTAAAAGTGACTTTCACCCCTTTCACCACAATGGTGACCCTTCCATCTTTTACCTCATAATTGGCCATAAACTCTACTATTTCATTTCTGGCCAACCTGCCATCCATCTGAAAGACCATGTCCTTCCAGCCTTGCAATTGTAACTTTTCCAAAAGCAGCACCATTCCTTCCTTCTCCAAGTCCCTAAGGAGCCTGCTTTTCAAGATAGTTCTCTTGCCAAACTTGGCCATCTTTTCTTTCTCAGCATCAGAATCATCTTCTTTTTTCTCTCCACTCCATTCTTCTTCCTCCGCAATTTTCACTTTTCTTGATTTAACAACAGACCTGGTTCTTTTTGCCAAAGTGGATGGTTCAGCAGACTTTGACTCTGAAATACACTTCTTAGTGGAAGTCTTGGCTTTCTTAGCTTTAGGATTAAGAACCCCCACTTCTTCTGTCTCATCTTCATCTCGAAGGACCAGGTCCATCTCATCAATGTCAACAGCCTCAACAGGCTCACCTATATTCTTCTTTCCCTTAGAAACTGCTTTTCTTCTACTTTCTTATAAGGCTTTCTCCAGTTCTGCCTCATTCTGTCTTTTCTGGCTTCGTGTGGCTCTTCCTCTTGTGGGAGGAATTTCAACATTGGCAGAAAGGGCAACCTTACTTTTCTTGTTTTCCCTAGCATTGCCAGGGGATATGCCTTTGAACTTCCTTTCTTCTTTGAATTATAACTCTCAGTCACTCTTTGCAGTAGGTCTGCGAGAGTTTCCTATTCAGATGAAACAGGTTCATCTACATTTTTCCCAAGTTAAACCGGCCCTTCAGCAGCTTCGCCAGACCCACTTCCCCCTATTTTCCTCACACTCTCTTCTATTCCAACAAATTCCTCTCCTCAAACAACCATTGCACATGTTTCTTTAGTTAGCTAACAGGAGTGGGTGAAGAATCAACCACTCTTTTTCCCTTTTCCCTCACAGCACTCCGAGCACCCTTACTCTCTTTTTATTTTCCTTTTTCATTTTCACCACCAACTCCTTCAGACTCTTTAGTTTCAACACATGCCATAGACCCTACCAGTACAAACCTATTTTCTCCAAATTTGTAGCAACTTCAAAAATTGTTTCAGGAGTAACTTTTGGGACAAAAGATACATGATCAGTGTCAGAAGAAACCATTTCTGCACCCTCAGTAGCAACCTTAAGTGAATCTTCAGAATTCTAGGGTTTCTAGACCTAGCTAGCCTTCAATTGTTCATCTAATTTCTTAGATAATTTGCTCCCAGCCACAGTCTTGCGAGCAAAAGTCTTAAACTTTCCCTTTTTAGCAGAGGTGTGGTTGAAGGTGTGATAGATGGTGTGGGTCTGGGTTCCTTTGGTGGGATGAAGGATTTTCATAAGTGTTTGCCATTTGTGAGTTTGGGAGATGAATTTGTGTGAGAGTAGAAGAGGAGAGAAGCTTGAAAGAATATTGACGCTTGAAGGTTTATAAGTGAAGAACCAAAGAACTCCTAATCAATATAAAGTAATGGAATTCACTTGAGTAGCATCAGCTTTGCAGAAGTCTAATCAAATTGCAAGTCAATTTGAAAAGACGTTCAAGACTATCCCTAGAATCTAGGCACTTAATACAGTTGGGATTTCCTTGCAACGGATAAGTCCAAAAAGGATTTGTGATTAGATGGGACTCTGATTTTAATCATGATCCGAATATAGTTATTTCAAATTATGCAAAGTGTAGAATACATACCGAGTAATCTTGATGAACCAGGTTCTTCAATGAGAAATCTCTTTTGTAAGTCTAAATTTTTCAAAAACAAATATCATTAGAGATTAATGAGTCATTTTAGCACATGTCACAAGAGTATACTATTGAAAGTATGAGACTGAGCAAAATTATACAAAATTTACAGATTTTCTAACCAAAACATTTGTTTTAATTTTTTTTTATTGTGAATTTTGAATTGGTCTTTTTAGGTGATCGTAATCATCCCTAATCCAACATGCTCCTTTCAAAGTGATCTCTACTTAGAGATTTTGTAAAGATGTCAGCTATTTGCTTGTTAGTAGCACAAATTCCACATCGATCAAACCCTTTTCATAGTTTTCCCTCAATATGTGATGCCTAACATCTATATGCTTAGTTCTTTTGTGATGAACCATGTTCTTGGTCATACTGATTGCACTAGTGTTATCACAAAAAATGGGGATACAACCAACATCAATTACAAAGTCAATTAAATGTTGTTTGATCCACAACAATTGAACATAACATGAAGCAGCATCAACATACTCAGCTTCAGCAGTAGATAATGCCACCGAATTTTGCTTTTTGGTGGCCCAAGACACAAGACATGAGCCAAGAAAGTGTGCCATACCCGAGGTTCTCTTTCTATCCACAAGAAAACCAGCATAGGCAACATCAACATATCCCACTAGATTAAAATTACTACCATTTGGATACCATAGACACAGATCAATGGTGCCTTTTAGGTATCTTAAAATCCTATTGACAGCAGTCAAGTGAGACTCCTTTGGATTTTTGCATAAAGACCTACACTGAAAGTAATGTCAGGTCTGCTAGCAATGAGATACAACAATGAGCCAATCATTTCCCTATACAACTTCTGATCAACAGATGAACCATGATTATCTATATCCAACTTTGTAGCTGTTGTAATAGGAGTGTCAATTTCTTTGGGATATTCTATTTTAAACCTTATAAGAAACTCTTTTACATACTTCTGCTGATGGATCATAGTTCCATTTGAATTTTGTTGAATTTGTATGCCTAAAAAGAAATTAAGCTCATCCATCATGCTCATTTCAAATTCACTCCCCATTAGTTTAGAAAATTCTTTACTTAACTTATCAGTGGTTTCTCCAAAGATTATATCATCAACATATATCTGAACTACCAAGAGATCTTTACCTTTTTCTTTCAAGAACAAAGTATTGTCAATTTTACCTTTCTTGTAGTCATGCTCAAGCAAAATTTTTGATAATCTTTCATACCATGCTCTTGGAGCCTGCTTGAGCCCATAAAGTGCCTTGTCAAGCTTGTACACATGATCAGGACATTCCTTGCTTTCAAACCCCGGAGGTTGCTTGACAAACACTTCTTCTTTTAGATAGCTATTGAGGAAGGCACTCTTGACATCCATCTAGTGAAGAGTGAATTCCATGTAAGCAGCAAAGGCTATGAGGAGTCTTATTGCTTCCAACCTTGCAACTGGAGCAAAGGTTTCATCATAGTCTATGCCCTCCTCTTGGCTATATCCTTGAACCACTAATCTTGCCTTGTTCCTTGTAACTGTTCCATATTTATCAAGTTTGTTTCTCAAAACCCATTTTCTGCTAATTACTGATCTTGTATTGGTAAAAAAAAGTTTCACACGTAAGCCAGCTTTTGACAACTCAGCCAGTCACGTGACACAGGAAAACGCGACAACTGGATGTGATTCTTTGAAGAGGTACGGTACAAATAGGCACAATTCAGTAAATCCTCGAGCTTATCAGCCACAGGAAACTCAACCTGATCAAAACAGGGGAGAGGCACGATCGGAATGAATCTAGACAAAGCTACGGGCAGATTCAAAGACCCACAATTGATTACTCCAATATTATGTAACCATACCCTAATTACCATTATCCTTTGTAACGCCTCATTAATGTCATAATTAGTCATTAATAAGTAACCATAGCAAGAGTTGTACATTATAAGAATCACCTATATAAGGGAGGGGAATACAACTTGTAAAGGCATTTGATTCTCGAATATAATTGACTTCACTTTTCTATATTTCTGCAATATTGTCTGTTATTCGTTTTTATCCATTTCCTTGATTATCAGTAACCCGTGTTCATCTTAAAAATAAGCTTAGTCAAAGGTCTAATATTTGGTTAAACAAATTGGTTCCGTTAACGGGAATCTGATAATCTTTGTTTGCTTTTCAAGTGATATCCTCTGAACTATGTCAAACTCCAACGACAACAACCAGCAAAGGAGTGGAACCCCTGTTCCATCGCATTCAAGAACCCCACGTGGTTCAAGGGAACAATCCCCAGAAAGATCCAATAACAATAATGGTGATAATGATCAAACTGTGGAACAAGATCGTGTAAAGCAAATGATTGCAGAATATGTGAGCCAAGCTTTGCAAGAATTTACGAGAGGATTACTGGCAACGTTACCTACACCGCCGACGCGACCCCCAATAACACCATCGCCATGGAAAATCCTCAATCTGGATTGGCAAACTCATGAATAGGAGATAATCCTAATGAATCTCTCGAAATGAGACCATGTATATCTAATAACTCAGAATTATAAAATTTACTGCTAACCATGCAGAAACAGATGAAGGAGCAGAACGATCATATCGAACAAATCTTTGGAGTACCACCTATCATCAAAGGCATTGATGTTGATAGGTATTATCAACAACCTTGGAAGCCAAGTGCGGTACCCTTGCCTATAACTTCACACCTCCTTTTTCACCGATAAGGGTAATAAGGGAGTCTTTCCACTTTAAGTAACATAATCAAAATGGGATTATTTATTTATATGGTGTCCCAAGTCACCGGTTTAAATCCTAAATTGAGGAAATTTTACTCTGTTCTAAAGTCTGCGAAATCAAAAGACCGGGTAAGGAATTAT
>MDKI01126150.1:0-11367 GCA_005239505.1 Nicotiana paniculata
GATTAGAGTTTATTTTCTTAATCATCTAAAAAAAAAAATTTATTTCCTTCGCGGGTAAATGTATTTCTGGATAAGGTTGTATTATTAAACATTATAAAAACTTGGCAAGTGAATTTTGAAAAAGGGTTTAAATGCTATTTTGTGGTTTTCAAAAGAGAAATTTGTCATTTAATTGAGTATTTATTTTCCCGACGTAGTCGGGGTGGACTGTTGATTGTGCATGACTGCATGTGACCGCTTCGCAGTTTTCATTCCGTGAGCAGAGTGTTATTTTCCACACTCTCATGAGAGCGGGTCGTACGCCACGGCGAGATTGAAAGAAATATTATGGTTCAGGCCGTTCGACCCTCGTCAGTGCATTGAGATGATTAATATGATGGCTCAGGCCGGTTTTCCTTATCCCGTATGCGCATGCTAAATTTTTAAATGGTTTTCATGATTTCTGAAGTGATAAAATATTTGAGGGAAAAGAAAGAAGAAATTATTTATTTAAGATATTTGGGAAAATAATGAGAAAGTGGTAACTGTTTGTTTACTTCCAGTATTTACTTGGATTTCAGTCCGTTACATATATGCTGCTTTACCACCTTTACATGCCTATCGTGTCCATCTTATACTGTTAATTAATTTGTTGGCCCTTAGTGAGTGTCTAATTCGACCTCTCATCACTACCTCTATGGGGTTAGGCCGGCGATTTACTGAGTACACGTTGTTTTTGTACTCATGCTACACTTGCTGTGCATTTTTATTGCACAGGTACTTTCGTAGCAATGTGGAGGATTCAGAGAATTAGGCGAGTTGCATCATCCGGAGGCGATCCGCAGCTTGACAGAGTCTCCCTCGTTCTGTATTTCTTTTCATTTTAAATTTCCTGGTCCAGTTTGTATTTCGGACAGACTTTGTGATGATTGTATAAATTCTTAGAAATTGCTCATGTACTTGTGACACCGGGTTCTAGGTTGTGTTGGGATATAATTTCTAAAAAAATGGAATATTCAAACTATTGTTTTACACGACAGATTTTATTTAGTTAATTTGTAATAAAGTGCAAGGAAATGTTTTTCATAAATGTTTAAACCAGAAGTTATTCGATTAATTAATGATTGTCTTGCCTGACAATGATGTCCGGCGCCATCACGACCTTATGGATTTTGGGTCGTGGCAACATGGTATTAGAGCGCTAGGTTCCCTTAGATCTCAGGAGTCATGAGCAAGTCTAGTAGAGTTTTGCAGATCGGTACGAAGACGTTTGTACTTATCTTCAAGAGGCTACAGGGCTGTTAGGAGTACTTCCCTTCTTGATTCCTCATCGTGCGATTTGATTCCTTTGAGGCTTATGCCTAAGTTTATTCCTACTCAATCTTACTCGTCGTGAAGCGCTTACTATGAATCGGGAAATTGAGGAATTGAATAGTGCTACGAATGTAATTCGAGATGTTTCCATGTGTAATTGGTTGGGGCTGTTGTTATGGCCCTGCAAAGGAATAATATGTTGTTTCAGCTCAGTAGTTGTGGCTCTGAGAGCCTTAAGGCTATGCTCAGGAAGTGATGATACTTGCGATTCGTTGTCGCGCGATGTCGATATGATGATAGAATGCTTGCCCGTATTTTGGGGGTGATAAAGTAGTAAGACTTGGTGTCTTCAAATGAGGTGGGATATGCACCTGTGACGTGAAGTCATCGTCATCGATAGATTGGAATGTGTTAAGTTTGTCAGTGCTAGGGTTTCTTCGGTTACGTGGGGTCAGAGTATTGAGAAGAAGTATTGAAGAATGCGGTTGGTAGAGACCGTGAGGTGGTGGTTTAGTACCAGATAAATGTTGATAATGAAGGCAGCTAGTGAAAGGTGATCTTCGGAGAGTTTGAAGTCGTGGTGATCTGCTGGTTTAAGAGCTACAGAGAATGATCCTGAAGTGAGGCTAGGCGGTGGTTCCATTTCTAGGAAGTTAGGTGTTAGAAGCGGAAGTCGAGCAGTCGCAAAGTGGGGGAGCGGTAGCATAGCTTGGATTTAAGATATTGTCGCGCATTTAATGGATGTCCATGAGGAGCAGACGAACTAGTAAAGTTGATAAATGAAGCAGGGCGTAGGGTGGGGTATTGAAGTCGCAGAGAGCGTGCATTTCAGTGTTGTTGGAAGGTGTCCGCGGGTGATTTCCACAGGTGGGTTATCTCCTGTGAATAGGTTAGCGATGGCATGGTTGGCAGGTCTCGGTAAGGGGTTCGAGTGGCTATTCGGTAGGAGGCAGAATGTGTGAATGATGCTAGAGAATTTGAGTATTTAGGGAGTGCTAGCAAGATAATTTGGAAGAATTGGACGGATTGGTTGAGCTAGATTGTGTTATCAATTGAGAAAGGATCTCGGCAGGGTCTAGAGTGGTGCAAGGAGTAGCTTCGGGCTAAGTGAGGTAGCCCCACCATTTGCAGTTGGGTTGCAGGATTGTGTTATCATAGGGTTGCGAGTTGTTGGTGTGTTGGCAAGTTATTACAGCTAAGGGAAAGGGTAGAATAGTGATTGTACATAGGATTCGATGAATGTGTGCAAAGGTTGGCTCTGTTGGGCCAGGGGTAGGCTTTGGAAGATTCAGAATTTTTCTTAAAGCATAGTGAGTTGTCAGGGTAGTGACTCAGTCATGTGTTTCATTGAAAGGGGTGTTCATGTACTAGGAGAGCCTTGGAGTTGATTGTATTCGAGACCAGTCAAAGTGGGGGACTCTCAATAACGGTCCTGGTGAATTCAAAAGTTAAGAATGCGGTGTTTAAGGGTTTCAGACATCGGTATGATCGGGGATTGAGCTTATGCAGAGTAATTGCTGAGAAAAAGGAAGATGGTTGGAGTGTTCTATGATATGTTTCAGCATGTAGGATAGTATTGGAGGAGTGAGAGAATTAAACTCCGGATTGTAGAAAGATTATCAGGAGGGTATGAGACGGGTTGCGGGATTTAGGCAGCATGGTCTCGTGAATCAAGGTCAATCAGGATGAGTGAGGGTTGAGTTTGCTATGAGTTGAAGGAAGTTGCTATTATTTGCTGAGGCAATTGAAGATGATTAAAAGAAAATAGATTGATTAGCCATGGTTGAAATGGCACATGTGCGACAGTGATCAGTTCCTTCGGTGTGATTAAGTTATGCAAGTGGTTTGTGCTGATGTGTGCGGGGCTTGTCGGCCGTTGTAATGGATTTCATGTGGAGCATTTGAGTGTTATGGCCTATCAGGTGTAGGCGGATCCCGGAAGGGTTGTGGTGGTATAGACTACTACTTAAGGATTTGCATGTTGGGTGATTGTGGGAATTTACTCGTGTGTTGAGAT
Organism: Nicotiana paniculata; assembly: GCA_005239505.1. Classification (NCBI taxonomy): domain Eukaryota; kingdom Viridiplantae; phylum Streptophyta; class Magnoliopsida; order Solanales; family Solanaceae; genus Nicotiana; species Nicotiana paniculata. The sequence continues at coordinate 3,311 of MDKI01126150.1, forward strand.
ACTCCTGAATTGAGTTAAGTAAAAGGTTTCTATATGATGAAGTGTTCACCCTATTGGTGGTTCAGCAGTTATGATGGAATTCTTGTGCTACCTCATATCGACAAGTTATGTGCGGTAAGCAGTATGTAACTGGGAGTAAGAATCGAGATTGTGGTTCGGTGTTAATAAGGATGTCATGAGCTCAGAAGAGAAAGAAAAAGTGATTTGAAAGTTCAGAGTAAGCTGGTGTTGTTTTCAGCGTCACCTGAGATTGATATTCTGTGGAAGAGGCTTTGTACCCTGGTTATGAGTTTTTTATTTGTCTTACAACGTAGTATGGCCAGTGGTGGATGTGCAGACTTGCTACCTGGTGTGGAAGGTCGTGGAAGCATGACCGTGAAAAAGTTGTATAAGTGTGACATGTAGTCACTTGGTGGACTGAAGATTTGGACTGAGTATAATGGAGTGCAATATTGTTTATTTGAGAATTTATGCCTGGAAGGCGTTCAGTTCATTTGGTTTTGGATTGTGGGGGTGTTTGTCCCGACTATGATGGTTGTTCTCGCGTATTATGAGAGGAAGTGGGTTAATGTGGACCCAGGTGAAGCTATTAGCTTAGTTCGGTGCGAGCAAGGTAGACTCGATGTTTTCTTTTGGAAGGATTTAAATATGATTATGGGCTCCGTATGATCCAGACACGTTTATTTCAGTAGGGTGCTTTTCATGGAAAGGTATTAGAGCAGCAAATGTTGTTCCGTCTTCGTCAAATTCATGCGATATTGTGATTTGTGCCGTGTGAGTTGTGAAACGGCTTGAAATTTATTATGAGTTAAGATCTCCGCATAGTGATGAAGTTATGTGAGCAAGACATCTCTTGAGGTCCAGAGTATATGTATGTATCGCACCTCAGATGTGCTTGAGTTTTGTAAGAATTTGGCTTTATCAGTCTCCCCAGGATGGTATAATGCACTTAGCGTGCTTGTGACTGATATTCGGTAATGTGTAATAATGAGCAATTTAGCTCCGTATATATTTCCTTATGTGAGTTTTATGATGGGATCGGGTGGCACACCGCCACGGGTATGTTATTTGGATCGGGTTGCATGCCGCAACAGTGTGATGATGAGAAGGGTTAATATATATTTATTTCTCTTATGTTCTACTTCCTATTTTCTGAGAAAAGTTCATATTAGTTGCGTGAGTTGAATAGTCCATTCCTGAGTCGTTTCTTATTATCATGTTCGAGTTATGGCCTATTAGCGCGATGTGGTATCATGTGAGGCTGTTGGTCATGTTTGGGGTAATTTTGTTGTTTGAGCAGTTCATACTGGGTGAGACGAGATTTTTTTCCGGATCATGGATCAGTGCGATAAGGTTATGTGAAGTGTATATTAAAGAACAAATACCTTTATTCAGGTTCATAATGAGGTGATGATTCTAGTCATGATGAGATATTCAATGATTTGTTAACTCTGCAGTTGGGTATGAATTTCTACACATCTCCTCCGTTGTGGTGGTATCGTTAACATTATAGCAGGATGTATGTACATATGTCATGAGGTGCCTTGGGAGCATCGAATTCATGAAATTTTGGCTATTAAGGTTCAGGGAGCGTCGTTGTGGTCAGGTGGTGAATATGCGGTGCATGGTGCTAATTCGGCAAGGGTATGCAGTCATGTTCTGGTATGTCGTGTGGCAGTTGATACGGTGTTTATATATTGGAACTAGGCATGACAGAGAAAAATTCAGGCATTGCAACTAGGTTCTGAGCCTATTATATGGATAAAAGGAGATATCTTTAGATGTGATCAAGCTAATGTACTCAACTGAGTTGTGATAGCACGGGCAGGTGCTCGAAATGTTAAACAGTGATTTCAGATAACTCCAGAGCAGTTCTTAGCATGTTCGAGGACGAACGTCTGTTTAAGTGGGGGAGAATGTAACGACACGGCCGCTCGTTTTGAGCTCTAGCGCGTCGTTCAGCGATTTGAGCCATGAGCAGCTTCGTTTCAGCTATTATGACCCGTGGGCGTGGTCGGAATTGAATTTCGGGAAGTTTAGAGTTGGTCTGGAAAGAAAAATTCTCATTTTAGAAGCCTTAAGTTGGAGAAATGAACTAAGATTGGAATTTTGAGTAAACGATCTCAGAATCAGGATTTGAGGGTTCCTGAAGGTTCGTATGATGATTTCGGACTTGAGCGTATGTCCGGATCGGATTTTGGATAACCCGGGAGCGTTTCGGTGCATATTGTGGAAGTTAGCATTTTAGATGAATTTCATAAATATGGGCTTGAAGTGCACTTCAGAGTTATTGATGTCCGTTTGGGATTCCGAGTATGGGAATAACTTTGTATGGTGATTCTGGAGTTGGGAGCACGATCGGAAGTGAATTCGGATGCCCGAAGGTCATTTTGAAGTCATTTGGCTAAATATAGGAATTCGAAGGTTTTTGAGAGATCCGACCGAAAGTGGAAATTTTGATATCAAGGGCGGAATGCGATTCCGGAAGTTGGAGCAGGTCCGTAATGTCGAATATGACTCGTGTGCAGAAGTTGGGGTCAATCGGACGTGATTTGATAGGTTTCGGCATCGTATGTAGAAGTTGGAAATTTCTAGTTCATAAAGTTGGGATTTGGGTGCGATTCGTGGTTTCGATGTTGTTTGATGTTATTTGAGTCCTCGAGCAAATCCGCATTATATTTTGGAACAGGTTGGTATAATTGGACGGGGTCCCGGGGGGCCTCGGGTGGATTCCGGGTGGTTAACGAATCAAGATTTGAAGTTTGAAGAAGGCTGGAATTGCTTTCATATGGTGTGTCCGCACCTGCGAGGTTTTGGCCGCAGGTGCGGAGCCGTGGGTTCGGCTATGGCACCGCAGGTGCGAAGAATAGATGGTCCGACTGGGAGCGCAGGTCCGATGGTATTTCCATACCTGCGAGGTTGCAGATGCGGGTTGTGGGGCGCATGTGCGATTTTGGGCTGAAGTTGAGGAAGCCGCAGGGGCGGGAGATTGGCCGCACCTGCGGGAGCGCAGGTGCGGAGGAAGGATCGCAGGTGCGGAAATGAGGCTGGGCAGAATGTTTTAAAACTGTGAATTGTTGGCCATTTCTTCATTTCTTCTTTGGATTAGGCAATCTTGGGAGGCTTCAAAGAGAGGATTTCTTCATGAATTGTCAAGGTAAGTAACTCCTTCATGTTTTTAAAGTTAAATACAAGTATATGCATGGAATTAGACATGGAAATTGGCAAGGAAATTGGGGAATCTTAAAGAAACCTAGAAAATGGAAATTTGGATTTTTAGCCACGAATTTGAGCATGGAATGTAGAGTAAACTGCATATTTGAGGTAGTGGAGCTGTGGGTAAATTATATCTTCGAGAAATTTTGGATTTCGGGCACGTGGGGCCGAGGGCATTTTGGTCAATTCACTAATCAGGGTTGGGAAATTATATAATTTGGAATTGTTGCAAATATTAGAGTATATTTTCATTGGGTTGCCGTTATTTGGATAGTTTTGGGGCGATGTGCGTCAGTTGGAGTCGTCGGAAGGGCTTGGAAGCCGGTTATGGGACTTCGGAGCGAGGTAAGTCTCCTTTCTAACTTTGTGAGGGGGAATTGTCCCCCTAGGTGAACTAATTAAGTATGTGTTACTATCTGCGGGGGCTATGCACACACGAGGTAACGGGACTTCGTGCGTAGCTACTATTATGCCATGTACGGGTAGCCTAGGACCCACTCGCATGCCTTACCTGTTGTACCTGTGATCTCTTCTGTAATATTAGACTGCTAATATAATCGAAATTGTAATCGAACGACTAAGGAAGATTAGAGTTTATTTTCTTAATCATCTAAAAAAAAGAGAATTGATTTCCTTCGCGGGCAATTGTATTTCCGGATAAGGTTGTATCATTAAACATTATAAAAACTTGGCAAGTGAATTTCGAAAAAGGGTTTAAATACTATTTTGTGGTTTTCAAAAGAGAAATCTGTCATTTACTCGAGTATTTGTTTTCCCGATGTAGTCGGGGTGGACTGTTGATTGTGCATGACTACATGTGACCGCTTCTCAATTTACATTCCGCGAGCGGAGTGTTATTTCCCCCATTCTCATGGGAGCGGGCCGTACGCCACAGTGATATTGAAAGAAATATTATGGTTCGGGTTATTCGACCCTCGACAGTGCACATAGATGATTAATATGATGGATCAGGCCGGTTATCCTTATCCCGTATGCGCATGCTAAATTATTAAATGGTTTTCATGATTTCTGAAGTGATAAGATATTTGGGGGAAAATAAAGAAGAAATTGTTTATTAAAGATATTTGAGAAAATAATGAGAAAGTGGTAACTGTTTGTTTACTTCCAGTATTTACTTGGATTTCGGTGCCTTACATATATGCTGCTTTACCACCTTTACATGCCTATCGTGTCCATATTATACTGTTAATTAATTTGCTGGCCCTTAGTGAGTCTCTAATTCGACCTCTCGTCACCACCTCTCTGGGGTTAGGCGGGCGACTTACTGAGTACACATTGTTTTTGTACTCATGTACACTTGCTCTGCATTTTTATTGCAAAGTACTTTCATAGCAATGTGGAGGATTCGGAGACTTAGGCGAGCTGCATGATCCGGAGGCGATCCACAGCTGACAGATTCTCCCTCGTTCTGTATTTATTTTCATTTTAAATTTCATGGTCCAATTTGTATTTCGGACAGGATTTGTGATGATTGTATAAATTCTCAGAAATTGCTCATGTACTTGTGAGACCGGGTTCTGTGATGTGTTGGGATATAATTGCTAAAAAAATGGAATATTCAAACTATTGTTTTACACGACAAATTTTATTTAGTTAATATGTAATAAAGTGCAAGGAAATATTTTTCATAAATGTTTAAACCGGAAATTATTTCGATTAATTAATGATTGGCTTGCCTGACAATGATGTCCGGCGCCATCACGACCTTATGGATTTTGGGTCGTGATATGACATATTCCGGGAGATCCCCAGCACTGCATATTTATTTTGGGACTACAGACTTATTCCGGGAGATCTCCCTGCCTTGCATATTTATTTGGAACTACGGACGTATTCCGGGGGATCTCCCAGCATTGCATATTTATTTTTGGGACTACGAACATATTCCGGGATATCCCCTTGTACAACATAATCATTTGGAACTACGGGACGGTATCTCGGGAGATTCCCTATTGTGTTTACCTTGTTCGAGTCGAAGGCTCCAATAACTGTAAATTTGTGAATTTCTTTAATCTTTTTACTGTAAATTTATACGTATACATCTTAATGTTTAATTTATTATATTTACCCCGGTAGGGCCTTGACTTGACCTCGTCACTACTCGACCGAGGTTAGGCTTTGCACTTACTAGGTACCATTGTGGTGTACTCATGCCCTTTCCTGTACATGTTTTTCGTGTGCAGATCCAGGTACGAGCTATCAGCCTCGGGGTTAGTGCATGTTGCTGAGTCCAGGAGACTTTAAGGTACTTTTGCTTGCGTCCGCAGATCCTCGTAGTCCCCTTCTACTCTCTCGCCTGGAGACTTCTTTATTTATCTTCAGACTTTTGTATAGAAGTACATAGATTATAGAGGCTTGTGACTTAGCGACATTCCGGGTCTTGGGAGATTATTTTTGTATATGAGCCGAGCAACACTATTTTCGTTATTTATAATATGTTGTTTTATCCTTTATCATCTGGTTTTTCTTTAAGTTCTCCCGTAATATTAGGCTTACCTAGTCATAAAGACTAGGTGCCGTCACGACACCTTTTGGAGGGTTAAATTAGGTCGTGAAAGGTTGAGACTATGAAGAACTCTTTGGATACGACTTGACTCTTTTACTACTGCTTGAACTCTTATTTGGTGTGTTGATATTTTCTAAAAATTATTTATATTTTAAATTTTAGGTTTCTAAAACTTTATTTTTCAATAATAATTATTTTTATAACAATGTAAGTGAAAATAATATCCTTAATTCAAAACTCATTTTAGTCGGCTATCTAAATTAAAAAAATTCTTTAGCTAATGATTTTCTTTCTAGTATGACTCCATTTTGATATATGACATTAACCACGTTAAATATGTGACTTATTTGAATTATATGTAAATGACCTTAAAATTTAAACCTTCTAGATAATTATAGATAATCGTTAGATATTTTTTATGAAACACTACATGAAAAAGGGCTAACATTTTCTCAAATCTCGTAGTGATAATTTTATTTTTGCACCATTCTTATTGGTGTTGTTGGAACCTAAAAATAGTTACAAAGCAAAATAATAACTCGTACTTATGAGCTCTGACAAAGCACAATGGTTGGCACAATATGAACGATTGGATTACGACGTGACTCTTTTACTACTACTTGAATTCTTATTTGGTATGCTATTATGTTTTAAAAAAGATATTTCTATTTTGAAATTTCAATTTCTACAACATTATATATATTTCAATAATGATTTTTTTTATAATGATGCAAGTGAAGATATTATCCTTAATTTAAAATTCACTTTAATCGGCTATCTAAAACTTTAAATGATTCTTTGGCCGGTGAAATTTTATTTTAGTATGACTCCATTTTGAGTTTATCGATATCATCCACAAATTTTAAATTTTGAATACCCTATACATATACATATTTTTTGTTCTTTGAATCATTAAATGTTAGATTAATTGATTGTTACTATATAACATTGCATATATTGTCTTAAAACTGCCAAGCAGTTTTTTCTCGGCACCATACTTGGCTTAACTCAATGCAAACTACTTAAATTACAATTAAATTCAAATTCGAATATCATATCAGTTTGTTAGTAATAGTGATTTTTTAAAAAAGACACACAATGTAACTAAAAAAATATTCTAAGATATTCTTATCTTATATACTATGTATTTGAGTAGAAAAAAATATTTGAAATCGATGAGATCGGCTTCTAATTTTTTTACTCTCAACAAAGATAAAACAGAAGAAGAAATTCGTTGTTGTCTCTTATTTCTGGTTTTTAGATTTTTGATACATTTTTTCTATATTTATTTTCTTTTATTTTCTTTTTTATGTTTTTCTTTATTTTGTTACACAAAATTAATTTATTTCGTAATAAAAGGATAAGTTCTTAATAGAAATTGTCTACATAAGAACTTTATTTATATTTTTAGTCTTTGGTTGAAATTCTGTCATATTTTTCTTTTGGCTTTATCTTATCAACCAAAACAAGTGCTCACCTTAAATTAAAAAATTAAGGATGTGTAATTTATATATAATTCATATATAATAGGTGTATAATCGTGTGTAATCGGTATATCATCTATGTATATTAGCTATAAAAAGTAAACAATAAATCTGGTCCGATATTTATGTAATAGTCCATAAGTGTCACGACCCAATTTCGGAGTCGTGATTGCACCTGTCGTGGAACCAGGCAAGCCTCCCTATTTAACTAAGCTAAATTCAATTTCCAGTAAAAATATGATTATTAAACGAATTTATTGATAATATTAAGAATCTGAAATTTAAAAACAATGTGTGAAAAACTAAATTTAAACCTCCAACCTCGGATCCGGTGTCACTCAGTCGTGAGCTACTAAAACATAAAGCAAAGAAAAGGAGAAATGGACAACATTGTCTCAAAATAAAGTACAACAGGCAGAATAAGAAAGAGAAGACGAGGTCGCGATCGCCAGCTGCTACCTTGACAACTCCAATAGAAACGCTTACCGCTGCTCAATATCCGCTACCGGGCCCCGATGTACCTGGATCTGCACACAAGGTGCAGGGGGTAACGTGAGTACACCAACTCAGAAGTAATGAACCCAAAATATGGGCTGAGAAGTAGTGACGGACAAACCTCAGTTATGTTATAATAAATATTAGGCAGAATTTAGACATGCTAACAGTTTATCAAGATGAGAAAATATGCCAAGTATGCCAGTATAATCTACATGCCATCATAAAATATATGTATGAAATCATTATGGATATGCACATAGTGCTCACAGCTCTCCCAGAGAAGTCCACTCAGTACTATATATGGCTCTCAGGCCCAGGGAAGTTCCATCCCG
>MDKI01265535.1:0-29017 GCA_005239505.1 Nicotiana paniculata
TTTCTTCAGATCTTCAGTCGTGCAGTCAGCCCTAGTCTTAGGTACATCTACATCTTCAGCAGTTTTCTTCATTGTTGCAAGTGGTCCATCAGTGAATATGTCCCAGAGTTCATAGTCTTCTCCAATAAGGTGATCTTTCATCATGTTCTTCCACCATGAGTAATATTGGTCGTTGAAAAGTAGTGGCTTTGCAGTAGATTGACCCTCCCAGTTTCCAGGTGGTGCACTCATCTGATCTTCTCCAAGGTGTTAGCCTTTCAAGGATAACCTGCTCTGATACCAATTGTTGTTTTAGACGTTAATACCACACAATTATATAAGTTAATTGTGAGGTACCCAATTTTTCTAGTGCTGTCTAACTGGAAGAACCTGATTCTTCTTGATGTACTTACTTCTACTGTTGCGGAAAATTAAAAGTAGTAAAGTAAAAACACAGAGATTTTTACGTGGAAAACACCTGGCTCAAAAGGTGAAAAAACCACGACCTACTCCTCAGTAGGATTTGCTCAAACACTTTACTAAAAACTCTAAGCCAAACCGACTTACAAAATAAACTCTTTTGTAATCCTAGGACTAACTCTCATCCCTTTGTAGTAACTGGCCCCTAGCTAATTTCTACAAGCTTCAAGTTAACTCTAACTTGAACAATACGTACATATTACAATTGCTTCTATGAAAGCTGAAAAGATACAATATTAAAGGTCCTACTACAATGAACTAGACTCAATAATTAATCAGATGGAACTGGTTTTTCTAGTTGAACTGTAGCCTCTACATCGCACAGTAGTTCTGCTTGCAAAATATCTCTCGGAATTTTGCTTTCAGACTTTGATTCACTTCAGCTTTGTGCGTCTATTTTTTCAGCAGAAATACATCAAGTATTTATAGAGTCGGTCGTTGAGCTTGTCTTCCAATTCCAGTTCAACTCTACCTGGGAGAACAAGTTATTATCAAACTCAACTTCCTTCCTTCGTTTCTATCCTTGCTGAATTCGACTTCTATTCTTTCATCAATTTGCAACCTTTTCGCATTAGAAGATACTCTTCTTGTTCATTGATACTTCACAATCGCATTCATCTCCTATGCATATAAGGTTTGTGTGTCAATTCGTCAGGTCAGGTATGTGTGCTCTGATGGACCTGGTTCAACTGGTCAGCCTTTTGTCAATCTTCAAAACTATGCAGTGACATGGGTCAACAGTATGCACTAATTACGTTGACAGTAAACCCACCAACTACCAACTTAATACTCATCAACCTATCATTTACCCTCCTAACCTCAACCACGAGCTCCCTATCTACTAAAATACCTACTTCATTCTTGCCCCCAGCGCTCCCTGAGTACCACAGTTTAAACCCATCTACATCTCGTGCCCTAGTACCCTTCCATCTAGTCTCGTGAACACACGCTATGTTGATCTTCCTCTTCTGAAGAATCTTAGCCAACTCTATAGACTTCCCCGTCAACGTCCCAATATTCCAAGACCCAATATTCAACCTAGAGGCTTTCTTACCCCCTTCCCACCCTTGGACCCCACCCCCAGCCTCGCTCGAGGACATGACCTTACTCTCACATCGTTCACTACCGCCACTATAAGCAAAAGGAATTAGGTAAACACTACCACATAATATGTTTGGATAGTGCTCATAAATAAGTTCATTCTGAAATGAACAGCAAATTATCAAGAAAGTGTGAAAGCATGATTGGAACACTCACAATTGATATTTATGACAACTAAAAGAGTCATGTCTTTATTCGGCTGAAGGACTGTCGATTTTGTTCATGTGATGTATGAGCTTTCATTTCCTCTCTTTCTTTGTCTCTAAATTGAGCAAAGCTCAAAGCTTTTCCTTCCAATCACTTCCTTTTCTTTTAGTTGCATTTGTTTTAGTCCAAAAATAACGCTTGTTGTTCAAACAAAATCAAATAGATACAACATTGATGTATATATTACGCATCATAAAACTTTTTCCTTTTTTTTCAGAAGGATAACAGTTTAGCAACGATGATTTGTAAGCACACAAGCCAACCCTTATTTATAGTATAATCGCAAATGGTTTGTTTCAACAAGAATCACTGAAATGAACAACCACCAAAACAACTGGCAATAGAATATTATAATCTCTTTGCCTTAGTTAGAAATATTGATTTAAAGCATCAGATTAACAAAGCATTACCTGAATGCTTCATTTGTCTTATATGGAACAATTATCCGTCTTCAGCAATATTTAATGGTATATTTCTTTAATGGAGATAATTTACAACAACTCCCAAACATGTATCATTCGAAAAATAAAACAAATCAGCATATAGTTACAAGTGCAGTAGAAAAGTTGAGTTTAGCATTACCTCAGCTGATAAATGCGAGGACAAGCATTTGTTGTAGTAAGCAAGACATGAGAGTTTAAGCAGAAGTCATTCAACTCATACCGACAGTTCCCTTCTTCCCTCTTATCATACAAGCTAGTAAACCTTCAGTTTCTACAAGTGCAGAAAAGCATTTCTTCAACAAATATCAACATTATAGCAAACACCAACATTTACCATAGAATTGAACAAACTCTCGAAAGATTTTGTGTTTCCTCTAAGAAGAAACTTTATATTTTTGTTGATCAAGTATGTGCAGGTAGCATCGGATGACTTCAGGCAAATGATTGTAGTACTCTTTACAGAACCCAGCTGCTTTGGTATGTTGTAAAGCTAGAGTAATTGGCAACGTAACTTTTGACCAAACCAATTGAAAGAATGCTTATAGTCGATATACCTGCATTTATATAGATGTCAAATTTATAAACCATAATCTAATACAAAAAGTTTCCACTACATAACAAAGATGAGGATGTTGAGAGAAACAGATGTACTCTTTGTCTCACTCACTCGCATTGGGAAAGACTTTAGCCCTCTCAGTAATCTTGGAATTAAACTCTATTATAAGCAGAGTAGTTGAAACATTTTTTTATTGATAAGGTAAGATTTTTTTTAACATAAAACAATGTCAATCTGATATTATGAAATTACGAGCAGAGTAGTTGAGACTTTGTTACATCAGCAGACAACTTCACAAATATGAGCACATCTGAGTTTCTAAAAACTATCTCTGTACCATAAAAATCATAAACAATCAAATTTACCAAAGTTATGGATCGACAAAAGAGACAATTTACAATATCACAACTACCAAACTGACCTTCATAAAATAACCAAAATTCCCAGCACCCATTACCCCAAAATGGATTTAGGAAACTCAAGTTGGAAAGAAGAAGCGAACACCAATTTCAGAATCCAATTTCAACAACCACTTTGATCTTCCCTTTAACGAAATTGTCTTTTCAGTTCATTTTTTTTTTTAAGACAACCCAATTGACAAAAAAATCATTCTCTCTGGTTTGCAAATCCTTTTATGCTGTTGAATCTCATCATGCGAAAATCTCGAAACCCCTAAGATCAGAACAGTTGACAAAGATTCTCACGAGAACTCTTAATATTTTCCTCTGCCCTAGAATCACAGTGATAAGAAACAACACCAAAGCTCCACCCAAAAAGGGGGAAAAACACAGACGAAGAAATTTCAGAGAAGGCAAATTGGAGTACAAAATAAGACACTTATGCAGAATTACTAAGGCAAATGGAAGAAAGGAAAAAAATTGTAGAAAACGTAAACTGACCAGTTCATGGGTGTAGCAGCGAAGAACCCAGTGCCTGACCAAAGTTATGATATATTTCCCCCTCAACTAGAAACAAAGATCGTACTGAACAGAGGAATATAAAAGCAGAACAACTACGGGAAAACAAAGATTAAAATGGGAAACCCACAAAAGATAAGAACAAAGGAGTGAGGAAGTAGGAGGTGAGTTTCAGAAACGGTGGAAGTTTACTGAGTTGCTACTTTATTCTATCAGTCTGAAGCTAAATTCTTCAATCTAATATCTTTTCATATCTTGATAAGGTGCCTTGAATATTTCATTTCATAACTCTTGCTTTACATAAGTATTTCAGTATCTACAAATTAAATTTACATTTAAATACTTAGTAACCAGAGGCAGAAGTAAAAATCAATAAAAAAGATATACAATTATCCGTGTAAGGAACAGTAAAATTAAAGAGAAGGTAAAAATAAAATGAAAAAGACTATAGCAAGTGATTCAAAAAGGTATAATGAAAAGGGAAATTGGAAGAGGAGCTGAACAGCGCTGGAAATTACGAGGAAGAAACTGTAGGGACTGCAAATCGGGAGGAAACAGAGTGTAGATGAGATGTTCGTTTGAGCGGGGTAAAGCAATGTGTCAAAACTAAGGTAGGGTTGACACGTGACTTTTGCCAAAATATTTGCAGTTCTCCCAAAAACCCCGGACAACCCCAATACACATGGTAATTAAATGGTCATGGGTTCAGAAAGCGGGTTATTACAGGTGCTGAAAGTAACACAACGCAAAGTGTGAAAATAATTCAGTTTGCAGAATGGTTTCACTGTTGAAATAATGTCCGTAGAAAGAAAAAGAAAAACAGAAAGCTACCCAGTCAGTTAACGTAGCAAGTTTTCTGACTCTCTCATTCCTTCGGTATGGTATTATCTCAAAAAGCATAGAGGCCAAATGTCTTCTTTGTCTCAGTTTCTGATAATTATGAATAACAGATCACAGCGCAGAAGAATTGTGAAACTTACATAGAGATGGGAGTCAAGGTTGAAAAGAAAGAAATTGCAGAGAAAGTGATAAATAAAGCTGGCAAATTTTAGATGTGCTAGCTGTTAGTTATAACATAATATGAGTTTTACTCTTGATGCAATTTTAGAACATGATCGATGATGCCAAAGTCCTGCCTCCAGAGTCCTTCGGACATGGAATCTTGGCCTTGATCAAGGTCAAATTTGTGGCTTAGTTTGAAAATGACCTCACAATAACATTGAGATTTGAGACAAGGCTGAACTGTAGGAAGATTGATAATGGTTACTCAATTTCAGACCTTTGCTTTTCTTTGTTTTTGTAATGCAAGGTCTGCATTAAATACACACTGAGAGGGCAACATGTGTGACAAAAGTGCTTGGCCTCATTGAGCCTGTTAAATTTGGCATCTATCCATTATATTGTTAGATGTGTATTTTAATCATTCCTGAAACAGGGAAAAAGGAGAATAGTACATGCCCCAGAAAGCAAAAGGTAACTGCACCAATATTTGGCCATAAGTTGAAATAGATATAGCTGTCTCTCTGTGAATTTCATGAATGATATTCTGGCAATGTTTACAGTGGTGGTAATATATTGAATAGGGCAATAGATATGATGAGAGCAGGGGGGATTTTAGTGCAGAAATAGTGTGCATAAGGTAGACTGAGATGGATGAGAAGGATGTGTCTGCAGTTGGAAGGAAGAAAAAAAAGACAGATCCACCACTAGAACCTCTGTCACAATTTTTAAAGTTTTACCTCACAAAGCTAATGACGCAAGGTTGGTTTCTTTCTTCTTTCAACCCACATTTGGTTTCTATCTTCTTTTTCTTTGTTGTGCGAATCTACTTTTGATTCCTGTTTTCTTTCTATGTGAGTCTACTTTTGTTTCCTATTGTTTTCCTTGTTTGCTTCCCCATCTCCCTTTTCAGCTAAGGAAAGGGTGAAAAGATGGTTGTGGTAGAACTCACATTTGAGGTAGAAGTCCAAAAAAGAACTCACATTTGATGCAAAAAATCTGCAGCAGTTGTTCTATTCTGACCATGACATCCACTGTGCTTACACACTACCATCCAGGATAGTTATAGTTGAATTACAGAAAATTATCGGCAAGAAAAACCTGAACCAAAAGCTTTTGCAGTAAACAAAATGTAAACAAATATTGTAGAAGAATTTTCTCTTAATTTCTGTGTATAAAGTTGTACAAGGACTAATCTATTTATACATGAAAAAAGAATCTTCTCTAACAGATTTGGACAAGTATCCCTTTATTATTTGCTCTGCACTAACTAACTAATGACTGAATAATGAGCCTAGTATCAATATTTACAATTGGGCCCTAATATCAGCATTTACAATTGGGCCCGAATTTGTGGGCCTGAATCTGAAACCCTTAATACTTAGGGCAATCCTTTCTTATTAGGGAAACCCTTTTTCTCTAAACTCCAAACACAGCCTCAGATTATCACAACTCCCAGACCCAACCTCAAGTTGTAGGGGAAGACGAAACACCCAACTTGTGAAGGAGAGTTGTGTGTAAAGGTCCGGTGAGTGACTTCGTGAAGAGATCGGCCAGTTGGTCTGAAGATCGAACTAAAGACAAAGAAATTAGACCAGCCAAGTACTGTTGACGAACAAAATGGCAGTCGGTTTCGACATGCTTTGTCCGTTCGTGAAACACTGGGTTCTTAGCTATGTGAATCGCAGCCAGACTGTCGGAGTGAAGAGGAACCGGCAAAGGGACTGAACGGAGAGGTCCTCAAAGAGACGAACAAGCCATGTAAGTTCTACCACCACTCTCCGCATAGATCTATACTCAGCTTCTGCGGAGCTTAATGAAATAGATGTCTGTTTTTTTTATTTCCACGATATTGGCGAAGACCCAAAAAATATGTAGAAACCACTAACTGATTTTCTTGTGTCTGGACAGGTACCCCAATCGGAATCACAGAAAGCCATGAGTTCAAAAGAAGGAGAAGCAGACATGAATAACCCTAATCCTGGGTCTTTTAACAATTATCGAAGCACTCGAAGAGCAGCAGCAAGATGAGGCTCACGGGGATCCTGCATGTACTGGATGAGATGCTGTACAGTGAAAGACAAGTTCGGCCTTGTATGAGTGAGGTAATTCAGTTTTCCTAACAGATGCCTGTATAGGGTAGGATCAGAAATAGGCTTCTCTTCATTTACTTGTAATTTAGTGGTTGAATCTAAAAGAGCAGAAACTGGTGATAGATGTAAAGAATCAAATTCTTGTAGCAAGTCCAAAACAAACTTTCTTTGAGAAAGAATAAGACTATAGGGCTCCCGAATCACTTCTATTCCCAAAAAATAATGTAATTGCCCAAGATCTTTAATTTTGAACTCCTGTGTCTAAGAACACCTTCAAAGACTGTAATTCTGTTGGATTGTTTCCAGTTAGTAAAATGCCATCCACATAAACTGTAACTATAGAAATGAAACCATCTGCCTTTTTAAAAAATAAAGAATAATCATTTAAGGAGTAAGTGTAACCTTTGAAATTAAGAGCAGCTATGAGCTTAGCATACCATTGTCTGGAAGCCTGTTTGAGTCCATAAATGGACTTTTTAAGCAGACAGACATGGTTAGGAGAAGGAGGATTAAGCCCAGCTGGAAACTTCATGCAGACCTCTTCATTGAGGTCTCCATGAAGAAAAGACATTGTTAACATCCAGCTGAAAAAGACCCCACCCCCTTTTTATAGTTGTAGCCAAAATGCACCTTATAGTAGACATTTTCACCAATTATAGTCCAAACCTTCTTGTTGAATATCACCTCGAATAACCAACCTAGCCTTTAATCTTTCTAAATTGCCATCAGAATGTTGTTTGATTTTATAAACCCATTTTGATGGCAATGCCTTCTTACCAGGAGGCAGTAACACAACATCCCAAGTCTTGTTCAACTGTAAGGCAGAAATTTCCTTGGCCATGGCTTCTTGCCAACCAGGGTGATGTGCTGCCTGAACATAACTCAGTGGTTCTTGAATATTAGCAACAGAGTTGAGCATGACTTGGTTAGTAGAAGATAAATTGGCAAATGGAAGAGAGTTAGGTTCAATAGGGCTAAGGAAACAATTAGAAGTAACATTTGTTAAGTGGACAGCATTGCAAATGTAATCATCTAGATAGAAGGCCGTTTGTGAGTTCTAGAAGTGTGCCTAACTAACTGCTGCAAAATAGGCTCTGGTGTAGTTGAACCAGAGGGAGGAGAACCAGAATAAGAGGAATCAGGTTCATACACATAATGATCAAAAGACTAAGGTACTGTAGAATGGTGATTTGTGTGTATGGGAGGAGTAGAAACAGTTTTAGAAACAGTAGGATCAGGAACAGACTCAACATTCTCAGGAATAATAGTATTGGTAGGAAAAACATTAGTAGAATTCTTACTGTTGAGAAAGGGAAAGTATTCCTCATGAAATACTACATCTCTTGAAACAGTTATTTTCATTATTTGAAGATTCAAAACTTTGTAACCGTTCTTGTTATAAGGATACCCTACAAAAACATGGTAAAGCCCTAGGTTGAAATTTTGTTCTGTGAGTGACAAGAGTAGAAGTGAAGCATAGGCATCCAAAAACTTTAAGATGTGAGTAATCAGGCTTAACTTTAAACAACTTTTTATAAGGTGTTTTGTAGTTCAGAACTGTGGAAGGAAATCTATTTATCAAATAGGTGGCTGTCAATAAACATTCACCCCAATAAATTATGGGTAAATGAGACTGAAATAATAAAGCCCTGTCAGTTTCTAGTAAGTGCTTGTGTTTTCTCTCCACAACTCCATTTTGTTGTGGAGTAGAGACACATGAGGTTTGATGGAGAATACCTTTTGATTTTAAAAAAAACAGATTGATATGTACCAGTACCTAGCTCAAAGGCATTATCTGATCTAATGGTTTTAACATGGGAATTAAATTGTCTTTCAACCATAGAAATGAAAGACTGTATGATAGAAAAAGCATTGGATTTGGTACTTATCAAATGAGTCCAAGTGGCTCTACTAAAATCATCTACAATAGTCACAAAATATTTAAAACCATCATGTGTTGAAGATTTATAGGGCCCCCCAGGTATCCACATGTATTAATTCAAAGATAGATTTGGTAGAGATTATAGCAGATGAGAATGGTAACCTAGTTTGCCTAGTCATAGGACAAATAATACATGGACAAGTGAATTTTAAGGAAGAGGAGGAAACTGGAATAGTATGCTTCATATTTCTTAAAGGCATATGGCCTAGTCTATAATGCCATAGCTTTTCTTTTACATTTGAATCAAAAAAACTGGAACAACTAGTAAAAACATAGGCAGAATCTGTAAAAGACAAACAACTTGGATTTAAATTGATCATGTTCTTTAGACTTGAACTGGAATTCTTCTTCTTAGACTTGAGAATATATAGGACTCCTTCTTCTTTACCAAGAACCAGAGGGCTCTTCAGTGAAGGGCCCTGCAACATGAGACAAGAATTAGGTGTAAACAGAAGGAATTTGTGAAGATATTTGTAGAGTTTGTGAACTAATAGCAAGTTAAACCTGAAAGAAGGTATATAAAGTACATTATGAAGCACCAGATTAGACAGGAGACAAATAGAACCTGATTGAGTAACCTTGACTCTATGAGAATTTGGTAAATTAACCATTATAGGTTTGGTCAATAATGTGAGATTTGTAAAAAGATCTTTATCAAAAGTCATGTGTTCAGTTGCTCCACTGTCTAAAATCCAAGAATCACTATTGATATGTAACAAACAAGCATAAGAATTAAAGAACTGTACCATACCAACACAACTTAGGTTGACAGAAGCTTCAGTGGTGTTGGTATTCTTTTGATTCATCTGCTCTAGAATCTGCATAAGCTGAGAAACCTTTTCTGGACCCAAACTTTTTAAATCTGAACTAATGTCATCTGAATGGGAGGCTTCACCAGTGGTATAAACTTGGTTAGATTGAGCTTGTCCCTGATACTTCTTACATTTAGTGAACTTCCATCCCTCTGGATAACCATGAAGCCTATGACATTTTTCAACGGTATGATTTGTCTTCTTGCAATAATTGCAGAACAGAGATCCTTTCTTAAGTTCAAATTGTTGTAGTTAGCCTTATAGTCATTGAACTTCTTTCCATGATAATTTTGGACCAAAAAGGATGTTGAA
This sequence comes from Nicotiana paniculata, assembly GCA_005239505.1. NCBI lineage: Eukaryota > Viridiplantae > Streptophyta > Magnoliopsida > Solanales > Solanaceae > Nicotiana > Nicotiana paniculata. The sequence goes on from MDKI01265535.1 coordinate 9,842, forward strand.
TCCGTCGGATAGGTAGGTGCAACATGAATTTCCCTTTGTTTTTCATCTTGAATGACTAGGGAGTATGCTTGACCAATAGTTGGCAGGGGGAAGACAATAAGATATTGCTTCTAACACCAATGAAAGTGTCGTTTAGACCCATAAGGAATTGCAACAACCTTTCATCTTGGTGTGCCTTAATTCCTTTGACTTTAGCACCACAAGTACAGTCACAAGAACAAGCAGAAAATGTATTAAGAGCATCTAGTTCGTCCCATAAGCTTTTCATTTTGGTAAAATAGCTAGAAATGCTAGAGTTTCCTTGTGTCACAGCACTAAGATCCTTTTGTAATTGAAACAATTTTGCACCACTTGCTTGACCAAATCTGTCTTCCAGGTCAGACCACAAGACTCTTGCACTTTGGGAATAAGAACACTCTCAGCAATTTCTTTTGAGAGAGAATTGAGCAACCAAGAAAGAACCATATCATTGGATCTGATCCAATGTTTGAGCAAATCAGATTCAGCATCAGGAACAGCTAGGGATCCATCAATGAATCCTAGCTTGTTCTTAGCTGAAAGAGCTATCACCACTGCTCTCCTCCAGCCTCCATAGCTTCTGCCATCAAAGACAGTGGAGACCAGATTCATGCCGGGATAGTCTGAAGGATGTAAATAAAAGGCATGTGATGAATCTATTGTATCAGTTACAGTAGATCCATCACTCCTTTCAGTAGAAGAGTTACTGGTATTTCCAGCAAGAGGAGGGGGAATTTCTGCCATTGTAAATCAAAAGAAAAAAGTATGAGTTGGTTTTGCAAGAATTTTATACCTGCTCTGATACCATGAAAATGTAAACAAATATTGTAGAAGAATTTTCTCTTAATTTCTGTGTATAAAGTTGTACAAGGACTAATCTATTTATACATGAAAAAAGAATCTTCTCTAACAGATTTTGTAACAGATTTGGACAAGTGTCCCTTTATTATTTGCTCTACACTAACTAACTAATGGGCTGAATAATGAGCCTAGTATCAGTATTTACAATTGGGCCCTACTATCAGCATTTACAATTGGGCCCGAATTTGTGGGCCTGAATCTGAAACCCTTAATACTTGGGGCAACCCTTTCTTATTAGGGCAACCCTTTCTCTCTAAATTCCCAACACAGCCTCAGGTTATCACAACTATCACAACTCCAACAGATAGAGAGAACCTGGACCAAATGATTCTGCCAATAGAGAGCTCTAGAATAGAATTGACAAGTTGATGCTGCTGTTTTCCAGTGCGACTTCCCTTTATTCTTGATGATAGAATGATTTTTGTTGGACTACATATTGTTGAAGTTCTCCCAGAATATAACAAAATGTAGGAGTTGTGTACAATATTTTCCTTCTTGAAGCAAGTATCAATCTAATGAGAGTATTTGAGCTGTAACACAGTTTCTTATTTTCTATTAGAGAACTTTATTTCTTTTCATGGTGCAGTAACTAATAAGATTTTGAAGTATTGCCATAAAAACCAATATACTAGCTCATAATAACAAGACTGCTAATGTCATAGATGCAGGAAAATACATCTATATTGTCAAATAACATTGAAACAAGAAAATAAATGGCAATGGGCAAAATGGTATAAAGACGCTACTCTAACTTATTCATTTGTGTTATTAACTGATTTTCTTAATAAAATTACAAACTGTATCTAGTATTGTTATAAGCAAAGAAAGTCTGGTCGAACTGCTATAGATTGAAAGCGTACCTGTCAGATGCCTCACAAAGAGAGATTGAGCAGTCAACAGTCTCCTAACTCCACAAATTTCCATCATAAGATTATCCACTAAGAAATAGGAGAAAGAGATAATGTATTGCTCGTTAGGACTCAAGAGAGAAAGCTGCAAATCAACTTGCTCAGATCAAAAGCCAACAATTTCAATAATGAAATTAAGAGAAAGCCCAAATAGCGATTACATCCAACCTAAAGAGGAAGTTCCAATCTGACCCAGCTTACGAAATAAAATTGTGGAACAAGCTAACTTTATCGCACTAAACTACTCCACTAGAAATTAATCTCCAGACATACTACATAGAGCTCCCGATACTGAGTGGATGTTGCGAATAGAGAATGCTGAAATCCTTCACATTCAAAACAAAGCGAGATGATGCAAAACTTAAAGCAAACATAAATATCAACTACTTAATAGTACAACACTGACAACGAGCAAAGCCACAGCAAAAACTAATAACAAACTAATGGACAGAACATTTTTGGCGTAATAGAAGTTTATTTTAGATAATACAAGGCCTAGAACTAGCTCTGTAGCATCTCAAAGTCAATAGGAACTTCTCCCGTCACCCTCTGTGATCACATCTTTGAAAGCCCCCCCACTGGGAATCATAGGTAGAACATGTTCCTGATGAGGCACAATCACATCCAACAAGTATGGCCCAGGAGTGTCTAACATCTTTTGAATAGCTGCTCTAAGATCATCTCTGTGTGTCACTCTCGCAGCAGGTACACCACAAGCCTCTGCAAATTTCAACATATTAGGAAAGATCTCTGCCTCATTAGAAGGATTCCCTAGGTATGTGTGTGCTCTGTTAGCCTTATAGAACCGATCCTCCCATTGAACCACCATTCCCAAGTGTTGATTATTCAGTAACATAATCTTAACCGGGAGATTCTCCACCTTAATAGTTGCTAGCTCCTGCACATTCATGATGAAACTGCCATCGCCATCAATGTCAACCACAACTTCATCTGGTCTTCCAACAGCCGCACCAATAGCAGCGGGCAAACCAAATCCCATCGCTCCTAATCCACCAGATGTCAACCATTGGCGTGGCTTTCTGTACTTATAATATTGAGCAGCCCACATCTGGTGCTGCCCAACACCAGTACTTATAATAGCATTCCCATTAGTTAACTCATCTAGAACCTGGATAGCATATTGCGGTGGAATAGCATCACCAAAAGTTTTAAAATTCAACGGGTACTTCACTTTCTGCTCTGTCAACTCCTGCCTCCAAGCAGAAAAATCCAACTTCAGTTTACCTTCCTTACTCTCCAATATCGAATTCAAACCCTGTAGCGCCAACTTGATATCCGCACAAATGGAAACATGAGGCTGCTTGTTCTTTCCAATCTCAGCTGAATCAATATCAATGTGAACAATTTTCGCTCGGCTAGCAAAAGCTTCTAACTTTCCAGTAACTCTATCATCAAACCTCACCCCAAATGCGAGCAACAAATCACTACTGTCCACAGCATAATTAGCATAAACAGTACCATGCATACCCAACATTGAAAGGGAAAGCTCATCCCCAGTTGGAAAAGCTCCAAGACCCATCAAAGTACTTGCCACTGGGATACCCGTTAGCTCCACAAATCGTCTCAGCTCCTCACTCGATTGCGAACACCCACCCCCCACATACAAAACAGGCTTCTTTGACTCAGAAATAAGCCTAACAATTTGTTCTAAAAGCATCTCATTAGGCAATTTAGGCAACCTAGACATATAACCAGGCAACCTCATTGGCTGATCCCAGTCAGGTATTACCAATTGTTGCTGAATATCCTTAGGTACATCAATCAAAACAGGGCCAGGCCGGCCCGATCTCGCAAGGAAAAAAGCCTCACGTACAACCCTAGGAATATCCTCTACGTCCATAACGAGATAATTATGCTTGGTAATCGATCTAGTTACCTCAACAATTGGAGTTTCCTGAAAAGCATCAGTACCGATCATCCTACGCGGCACTTGACCGGTTATAGCAACAATGGGGACGCTATCCAGCAGGGCGTCTGCGAGGCCACTGACGAGATTGGTGGCGCCGGGGCCGGAGGTGGCAATGCAAACGCCGGGGAAGCCGGTGGCGCGTGCGTAACCCTCAGCGGCGAAGACACCGCCCTGCTCGTGACGTGGCAGCACGTTGCGGATGATGCTTGAGCGCGTCAAAGCTTGGTGAATCTCCATGGAAGCGCCGCCTGGGTACGCAAAAACGTCCGTAACTCCTTCTCTTTCGAGGGCCTCCACGAGAACGTCGGAACCCTTTCTGGGTTCGTCAGGGGCAAAACGGGAAACGAAAGCTTCGGTTTTTTGGGTCTCGGAAACTTTTTGGGTAGTGGAAATGACATTAGAGATGGTGAAACGACGGCGTTGGCTATGAATGTGGGTGGGGGTGAAGTGGAGGGGTGGAGGATTGGTTTTGTGGGGGTGGTGGGGGAAAGGGAAGGTGGATCTAGGGAGGAGGGTGGAGGATTTGGAGGAGGAGGACGATAGGGTTTTGGAGAAAGCGGTAGAAGAGGGAGATGGAGCCGCCGCCGCCGCCATTATTATTGAATTAGAGCTGTGAGAGACAAACTGAAAGGAGGGCAATGTAGATGGAGTGTGGTTGGTTTTATATTAAGTTGAGAAGATGTAAGCGCCACGAAACTGAAAGGGGTCCTACTTGATTGAATGTACGTGAATTGCAAAAATGGATGAGAACAAATGGAAGTGAGATCAAAGTGGGGAAAAAATGGGCGTTTGGACATAAAAATTGTAAAATTTCGGAAAAAAGTGGATTTTTTTTTGAGTGAAAATGGTATTTGAAAATTAGAGTTGTATTTGGATATGAATATAATTTTGGGATTTTTTGAAGTTTTGTGAGTGATCTGAGTGAAAATTTTGAAACATAACTTTTTGGAGTTTTACAAATTTTCTAAAAATTCCAAAATCCATCTTCAAATGAAAATTTAAAAATTTATAGCCAAATACTGATTTCAAAAAAAAGTGACAAAATTTCAAAAAAAATGAATTTTTTCTTATGTCCAAACGGCAAGTTAGAGTTATGTTTGGACATGAATATAAATTTTGGGTTGTTTTTGAAGTTTTGTGAGTGATTTGACTGAAAATTTTGAAAAACGGCTTTTTGGAGTTTTTCAATTTTTTTAAAATTTTCAAAATGCATCTTCAAGTGAAAATTGGAAATTTTATGAACAAATGCTGATTTCGAAAAAAAGTGAAATATTTTTGGAGAAAAGAGAAAATTTTCTTATTTCCAAACGGGCTCAAAATGTGAAGAAAAGAATTAAGAGCCCGTTTGGACATAAAAAAATTACTTTTTTTGAAAAGTTTCACTTTTTTTTTAAATCAGTGTTTAGCCATGAAATTTTCAATTTTCATTTGAAGATGAATTTTGGAATTTTTTGAAAATTTGAAAAACTCCAAAATGTTGTATTTTAAAATTTTCTCTCCCAAAACTTCAAAAATAATCCAAAATAATATTCATATCCAAACACAACTCTAATTTTCAAATATCATTTTCACTTGAATTTTTTTTTTACTTTTTTCATTTAAATTTTACAATTCTTATGTCCAAACGCCCACTAAAATGTCTGAGAAGGGGGAAAAAGAAAAATGAGATGTTGGATATATTTAGGAGGGTAGGAAAAAGAAAGAGGTGGAAGTATTTGTTACTTCAGTAAATTAAAATAGAAAAAGGAAAAAAAGACTATGGAAAAAGAATGTGAAAGCATATTAATGCGGGTGAATTAGTTAAGGATCCATTTGGAAAGCTACCCAATAATTAGAATTTGTGTAAATATTAGGGTAGTAATTACATATCCTAGTAATTACACAATATAGTAATTACACGACATGTTTGTTGTCATAACGTAATTACAATGTAATTACAAGCTTACTGTTTGGTTGCACAAGTGTAATTACACAATTAGATTAAATTTTGAATGAAGTAATTATCAAAACTTAAAAATTCATATAACAAATACATGCATATAAATGATTTTTATGAATACAAATGATATTAGATTTGGTATTTAAAATATATATTTTCTTGAATATACATTAATTAGTAATCATATATTTATAACTAATATTGCAAAGATAATTGATATATTTCTTTTAAATTGATAATATTCAGTTTAATAAAATATAAGAACTAAAGATATATGGTTTGTAAGAATATCATAGAATGCTTGTTTAATAAAATAAAATAATGTTATGACAAAATTAATCTATCAATTCTAACTAAAACATGAACAATATGCAATACGAAAAAAACAAGTAAACTGTAACCATAATATAACAACCCGACTTGTCGTTTTAAGAATTAGCGTCTCGTTCAGCGACTTAAGGTCCCAAGCAACTTCGTAATATGTGTTATGAATTGCCTGTGCAGTCGAGTTTGGTTTTCGGAAGGTTCGGAATTAAATGGAAAGAACAATTCTTGTTTTTAAAGCTTAAATGAAAAAAGTTGACTGGAGTTTGACTTTTGAGCAAAACGACTTCGGAATGAAGTTTTGATGATTTCAATAGTTTTATACGGTGATTTCGGACTTAGGTCGTTTGGATTTGGATTTGAAGGTCCGTAGGATAATTCGGCGCATTTTGTCAAAAAAATTAGAAAGTTGAAGTTTTGAAATATTCATAAGTTTGACCGGGTTGACTCGGTTGATAACGGGTTGGGATTTCGATTCCGAAAATTGGAACAACTCCATTATGTCATTTATGACTCGTGTGCAAAATTTAAAGTCATTCCAGATTGATTTAATGCGTTTCGGCACGAATTTTGTAAGTTGGAAAGTTTGAAAATTCATAAGTTCGATTCGAGGTGCAATTCATAATTTCGGCATAGTTTGATGCGATTTGAGATCACGACCCGAATTTTTCACCTTCGGGATCGTGATGGCGCCTAACATTGAACCCGTTAGGCAAGCCAACATTACCGATTAATTACCTTATTCCTTCACCTTTAACAGTTTACCAGACTTTATAATAAAATCACAAAATATAAAATACAAGATAACATGATTCAACAGTTAATATAATACTAATACGAAGTCCAAAACCCAAGGTACTCCCAGAACAAGTGCCACAATCTCACGGACTGTCTATGAATACTACAAATAGGAGTCTAAACAAAATATAAATACACATATGTCTTAGAAGTAAATAAGAACAGAATGGAAATGAAATAGGAGGGGGCGCCAAGGCATGCGGACGTCTACAGAAGTACCTCGGGGTCTCTGCTGGACTGAAGGCAGCAACCCTGATCTAAGTTCCAAGAGCCCAGTATCGGGATATGCACAAAAGTGCATACTGTAGTATCAGTACAACCGATTCCATTTACTGAATAAGTGCCGAGCCTAACCTCGGCGAAGTAGTGACGAGGCTAGGACACGACAACCAAATCAACATGTGCAATTTAACAGTATACGGCAAAAATAATAACAACGAGGAATAAGCAGCTAAGCATAAAGGAAAGGGGAACATGCTGAGGGGAGGAAATATCAAATAACGAAAATAACGAGATAAAGCACCAATTAGATATCAATTTAAGCAACAAAAATAGTAACACAAAAGCAAGTGCACGGCCCCACCCTTCGTGCTTTTACTCTCGTCCTCACCATCAGAATCAATATATTCAACACGACATCACCCATCGTGCTTTTACCTCACAAAATCATGGCACGACATTATCCTTCGTGCATTATCACTCATATCATGGCACGACATCACCCTTCGTGCTTTTACAATCACAATATCGGCACGACATCACCCTTCATTCATTAACATTCACTCACAATCTCACGCACGTCATCACCCTTCGTGCTTTTACACTCTTCCTCATCCAAACACATCAAATGGCAGCAATCCAACAAGGAAATTAACAGTGTAAACAAAATAAAATCATAGCGTCCCGGCAAGGGAGCCAATAGTGGAATCAATACCATCCTGGCAAGGGAAAACAACTATAACCAATCTCACTTAGTACATAACTTCACATAAACATCTTCAACTGAAACCAATAGTCAACATTGTTCAATATCAAGGAATTTTCACCAACATGGATAGCTATAAAGTGAAACTCAAGTATTACTTAACGAAAAACCACATAAATCACAATATTCGACTCACGGGCATGCTTGACACCAACGTATAGGTACTCGTCACCTCGCCTATACGTTGAACATGATACTTACACATAACAAATATGACACAACACTTATTCCCTCTAGCTAAGGTTAAGCCAAACACTTACCTCGAATTCCACGACCAACTCAAGCCTCAATTACCGCTTTTCCCTTAGAATTCGCCTCTAATTCAATTGTATCTAGACATAATTAGCTTAATAATATCAAAAAATGCTAAATAATTCAACCCCAATGCTTAATTATGAATTTTCTATTATTCTTCCTAAAAAGGTCAAAAATCGACCCCAAACCTGCTTGGTAAAAATACGAGGTTCGGACCAAAACCCGATCACCCATTCACCCACGAGCTCGAATATGTAATTAGTTTCGAAATTCGACCTCAAAACGAGGTCTAAATTCCAATTTAAAAATTCAAAAAGCCCTAACTCTACTCAAATCCCCAATTTTCTACCCTTAAAACCCCAGAATTCTTGATGATAATTGATGAAAAACATTAGAAAGTTGAAGGGCATTAGTTAGTGGACACTTACCTATGATTTGGGAAGAAAATCTCTTGAGAAAATTGCCCTTGGTCTTCTATTTTTGTGAAGAAATGAAAAAGAATTCGGCTGAAGTTCTAACTTAAAACACATTGCCCGACCCTCGCACCTGCGGTGCTTGAAGCGCAGGTGCGGAAATGGGCAAGGCCACTGAGGACCGCACCTGCGGAGGTTTATCCGCTTCTGCGGAAATCTTGTCGCACCTGTGGTCTCGCACCTGCGAGCCACCTGCGACCCTAGGCTTGCAGGTGCGGACACACCAGAACTGGTGCACCAGCAGTGATTTTCCAATTCTAAACACCCCGGAACCTACCCGAAACTCACCCGAGCCCTCGGGGCTCCAAACCAAACATGCACACGACCTTAAAAGCATCCTACTGACTTACTCGTGCGATCAAATCGCCAAAACTAATATCTTAAACAACGAATTCAGTATAGAATTCAAAGAAAAATTTCAAAACTTTCAAAGTTTCAAATTTCGCAACTGCGGGTCCGAATCACGTTAAATGACCTCCGTTTCTTACCAAATTTTACAGGCACCACTCAAATACTATATTAAACTTGTACCGAGCCCCAAAACTAAAATACGGGGCCGATACAATCAATTTCAAACATGATCAAATTTCCAAAGACTCTTATAATTTCAGTAAAAAACAATTTCTTTCAAAAATTTATTTCTCGGGCTTGGGACCTCGGAATTCAATTCCGGGCACATGCCCAAGTCCCATATTTTCTTACGGACCCCCCGGGACCATCAAATCATGGGTCCGAGTCCGTTTATCTAAAATGTTGATCGAAGTCAACTTAAATTCAATATTAAAGGCAAAATTAGTATTTCTCTCAGTTTTTCACATAATAGCTTCCCGAATATACGTCCGGGTTGTGCACGCAAAATGAGGTGATATAAAATGAGGTTTTCAAGGCATAGGAATACAGTTTTGACTTATAAAATGAGAGTTGATTTTTTGGGTCATCACATATCGAGTAGGTTCATGTTATTTATAAGACTTGTTGGTATATTCGGACGAGGTCCCGAGTCGCTCGGGTGGATTTCAGATGGCTAACAGTTCAGAATTTAGACCTTGTGAATTTCTGGGCTGCTGCTTCTGGTGCGTCGCACCTACAAATTTTGGTGCACAGGTGCGTGACCGCTGGTACGTGAAGCCGGTCGCTTCTACAAAGTGATGCGAGCCATTGATTCGCTTATGCGGGATGGGGACCGCAGGTGTAAGGTCGCGTCTGCAGACGATTGATCACAGATGCAAAAATGGAGCTCAAGGTGATCATCCGCTTCTGTGGAGTTGTGCTCGCTTCCGCGATATCGCAAAAGCGAAAAATATCTTGCAGATGCACAAACTGGAAAGGTCAGTGAAGGCCGCAAATGCGACGTTTTGGCTCGCAAAATCGAGATCGCAGGTGCGAAAAGTATGTCCACTAATGCGAGAAAACCTGGACAGAACGTATATTCGGGGGGCTTGTCATTTTCTTCATATTTTAGATTTTGGAGCTCGGTTTTGGGCGATTCTGGAAGGATTTTTCACAAACTTGATTGAGGTAAGTGTTCTATATCCGAAATTAATTATATTTCATGATTCTATGGTTATATTAATCAATTATTAGTGAATCAAATGGAAGAAATTGAGATTTTTACAAAATCTTTCAAAAACAAAATTTAAGATTTGGAAGTTTATTCGTTATCGGAATTTGATAAAATTGGTATGGTTGAACTCGTATCGGAATGCGTGTTCGGATTTTATGAAAATTCTATCGGATTTCGAGATGCGGCCCCGCATTGACTTTCAGATTGACTTTTTAATGTGAAATTTAAAGTCGCCGTTTTATTATCCGGAATTATTTTCGATAAATTTAATGAAGTTATGTAATTAATTTGGCTAGATTTGAGCCGTCCGGAGGTCATTTCACGTAAGAAGACTATTTTGAAATATCGGCCTAACTTCAAAAAGGTAAGTATCTTGCATAACTTTTTGTGGGGGAATTACCCCTTAGACATTAAGTCTTATGTGAAAATTGAGTAATTGAAAGTCGTGTACGCGAGGTGACGAGTACGTACTCGGTTTATATGTATAAATTATATCGGTAAAAACTCATAGACACCCTTATATGTTAAATTGAAAATTGTTGGCATTTATTAAATCCCTTATTTGTCATGCCTCATTCCATGTTTGCCGAGTTGTTTTTTATGAGTAGCCTTTCTAACATGTGTTGCACGTGAATTTCATATCATTTTTTAGAAAATATATATACTAACAATTAGCTAATGCATATATAGTTAAAGACATTTAATTTAATTTAATCATAAATTAAAATATAGTAAAAGCTAGCATTCTCGTATAATCTTAACATCTTTTATGAATAAATTAAAGTAAAAGAATATACTCTTCGACCAACTCTAATTTTGTTCTCCTAGCCATTTGTGATATTTTTTCATATCCTTCGTCCATAACTCTATACTAATATCAATTGGCTTGGTATAAGTGTCTTCTTTGATTGTTCTTTTCTGTAATATTTTAGCCTCACTATTCCTATTTGAATGTATAGGTCATGGACAATTCTTTAATTTATCATATACACCTATAAGTAATATTTATGTATATATCAATAAGTGTGAGAATCCAAATAATATCATTAGTGGATATCAAAAAATGAATTGCATAATAAGTCATCTTTTATCTACCTAATGAAATTGGTAATCAAGTAAGATAAAATTAAGGGCAAAATTTCTTCTTCTTCTTCAGTAAACTCTTAGAGTTTTATACCTTTCCTCGGGTACCACGGTCCTTTCTTCACATTTATTAACACAGTAATGTGATTTTTTAATTCCATTTAACTAAATGATACTTATTTAACTAAATAAGATTAAAATTCAAGAGCTTTAAATGACCAATGTGGATCACAAAATTCAAGTTGTTCATATTTTTTTGTTGTCGAGCATAATACACAACATATTACTAATGTGTTATGCTTCTCTCAAGAACATCAGATTTATGATAACAGGTCACCAATTGGTAAATAATATTTATATAAAATTTATTTTTTCTCATGGTCTCAAGAATATTTATAAATATTAATTTAAACTTAATTTAAATCTTTCAACCTTGAAAATAATCATCCAAAATATTTTATGCATGCATACGAATTATATATTAATTAATCGATTTTATTTGACAGAAGAAAAGAAAATAATTTGTAAACATGTTAGGATAGATTCAGGTTCTTGCTCTTGTGTTGTCTCTCTCCTCTTCTTGCATTTCTTTCTAGTTGTGGGAATTTGGAGGAAATCCAACTGGATCACAGCTCCTTGATATACATATTAGGATAAAAGGTAATTATTGAGTTCATTGATACACATTTTAGGATAGAAGCTAATTATTGAGTACATTAATGAACCATTGCCTCTTTTTTTTCTTCCGGCGCTTCATGAGGTATTAGTTTGTTTCCTTCCTTTTTTTTGTTGTTTAAAAAAGGTTAGGGTAATTAATTTTTTAAAAGGATAAATGTGTAATTTAACTTTTAACTTAAGAGAATTTTGATTTCTTAGGAAAGAATATTATGAATTACAAGTATTCATTTACCTCACCATACATATCCAAAAACACCAAACAAATTCTATCGAATTTGTACATATAAGCTACTAATCATTGAGCTCGAAAGTAAGAAGTCATGTATGTAACTTTTAAACAATTAAGAATCAACTCACTTTTTTCATGTAAACTCAGAATAACAAAATGAAGTAAATCAACGAAATAAAATACATCAGTAGCACACTAAAATTGTAGCTTAATCCAAGAAAGTAACCTTCATCCATTCTAAATTCCTAATTTATAACTCTTGGTCAAAATACAAAAAAGCCTTCAAACATAAACAAACATGGAGTATAGTTAGATAGTCGACGGAAATCCCAATTTCTTTTCAAGTTATTTTTGAATTCACAAAATTAACATAAAATTACAATTTAATTTCGAGCAACAAATCAACAAGAATCCAAAAATAAAACAATCACAGTCACATATAATGAAAAATATAGAACAATACACTAACCTTTCAGCCATGTGATTTTGTCAATTGAGCAACTACTAAACTGCAAAAAAAGAAGGGACCGACAACGACACATTTGGATAGTTAAAGCAAAGTTTAGGACGAAAAATGAAATTTATGCTTGGGTCTCCCAAGGTTGTAGAGAGTAATTGTGCAAACACCAAAATTATTCATAAGCTAAAATTATCCAAAAGTCGTAAGTTGATAAATCCTAATTTATATTTTTAATTTGATCAGGAGTTTAGTATTTTATCTCTCATATTTTTTTTACTCCTTGCAATATCCTTTCTTGATCAAAACCTAAAGTTAAAGTCATATTCTAATGGTTACGATTTTATCATATATATCTTATTCAGTCCTTCGAAAATTGATTTTACTAAATAAACACTTATGACCTCTCCATATATGCTTTTCAGTAACGATTTCTTTGGCATTACGATCTTTTCAACGACTCTCCATTTTATTTTATTTTTCTTCATCCTTTTCGTTGTAAAAATACATTTTTATGAGAAGACTTGAAGTTGTAGTCAATTACAAATATTATTTTACTGATATAATTATTTTCACATAAGATTAGTAAAAAATAATATAGTTAAGCTTTAAGAATAACATGAGATATATATATATATATATATATATGTGCGCGCGCGCGCGCGCGTATATTATACATATATAAATTTTAAATTGCTCTTAGAATAATATTTTTGTTATTTTAATAATAGCAAAAGTGCTTCTCAATATTTAGCTAGTTTTAAAAGCAAGGAGAAAACAAAATTAAAATTAGTAGGCCATGAGACAAATCTACTGTTGGCCGGCAGGCGCCACAATTGATTTGTCCCAATTTTCTAGAAATGCCATTCCCCCACCTAATCAGACCGTACGTCCAGCATATTTGCTGCTCCCCTTCTCCTCTTCATTTTTCAACATATTTACTGACTACTACAGTATTTCGAAATCAGGCATTTTGTGCTTTTTTCACCTCCCCCTTCCTCTAATTCAAGCAATCTAATCTTCTTGACGATGTTACCCCGAAGTAAATGTCACAAAGGTCAGAGATAGAGGCCGACGAGGAGCACGTGCCGCAGTTAAGATGCTTACCAGAACAACCGTCAAGGAGTCGCCAGTAGTTCTAGTTGGGAGACAGGTACTGAGGGTGCCTGTTGCTATCCCAGACTTCAGGAGACCTGAGCGCATTTTTGAGTATAAGTGGTACATTGACTCAGGCAGGGTTGATTCTAGTGCACCAGTTGCTTCACAGATCAGGGGAGGAGTTCAGACTCCCACCGTCTACACTTTAGAGTAGTGAGATCATATTGGTCAGGCTCCAGTTGTTATGGCAACACGACATGTGGTTTCAGTTCAGCCCGTGGTTAGGGAAGTAGCATCGGAGGAAGAATACCTTAGACTTGAGAGGTACAGGAAGTACCACCCTTCTATCTTTCAGTGGATTGGTGGCAGATGGTGCCCAGGGTTTCCTAGAGGAGAGTCATTACATTCTTCGTACTTTGGGTGTTGTGGAGACGAGCAGAATTGTTTTGTCACGTCTCAGGTTTGGAGTAGTGGGTTGATCAGCGGTGGCGGCATATGAGTTGGGATAATCTGGCCGAGTTAGCTTCACTAGCATGGATTCAGTTTTCAAAAATATTTTGAGGGAGGTTGCACCTCAGTTCCTTCGGGATGTACGTCGTGTGGAGTTTGAGCAGTTGCGTCAGGGCGCTATGTCACTATTGGAGTATGCCGTTAGATTCAGTGAGTTGGCCAAACATGCACTTCGCTTGGTTGCTTCAGTTAGGAGATGAGTCCGTAGAGTCATTGATAGATTCAGACATGATATTCGGTTCAACAGGACTCGAGAGTTAAAGTGGGATGCCTCATTTCAGCAGGTAGTAGGGGTCGCTCGCCGGTTAGAGAGCATGTGGGACCGGGAGCGAGAGGACAAACGAGATCAGGGAGAGAGTTACGGGAGGCAATGAGGCCTCGTTGATAGAAGGAATCTACTGTTCCTTATTATGGAACCAAGGTACGTTATAGTAGAGAATTTTGGGTCAACCAGTTCAGTTTGCATTACCAGCTTCGTAGGGGGGCTTTTCAGGTACTCATGGGTCTCAGAGGATCCGTATTGTATGTTTTTCATAGCCACGTCGGTAGAGAGATTGTTTTCAGTGTGGAGATGTTAGCCACATGGTGAGAGATTGTTCTAGGATTCAGGTAGGAGTGTTATAGCAGGGTATTCAGGTGGGTAAAGGGCGCCCAAGAGGGGGAAGCCCGATCCGTTGATGTGTTGCATATAGTAGGCTAGAGGCCGTGGTGCCAAATATTATCACCCAGGTATGTCTTGATGTTCTAAAGGGAGGTACCATTTTATTTCACTATACCTCCGTCGGTCGGAATGAGTTTCCCTTATTTGTTGCTTATTAATGAGTAAGTTTTACGCTTGGCACTCTATTTTTGTGTTTGCTCCTGTTGGGAGATTCTATGAGTAGTAGCCCGTGTCTATCATTGTTTTATTCATCCTTGCTAGTGGTGAAACTGGAAGTGAGTCCATGTTGTCCTTCGTGGTAAGCTTTATGTGATTCTCCTAAGTGTTTTGTTTACGATCTGTGATTTGATCCTCCATCGAGATGTGAGTTCAGTTAGAATTATGACTTTCATCAGCTGAGATGAGTTAATGGAGAAATTTCTATTGGTATGATATATTTTCGGTATGTGATTCAGAGTTGAGGAAGAAGTCCTCGTGATATTTGTGATTCAATATGTTTGGACCGGGCTGAGTATCGCAGTGGAAATTTTATCAGGAAAGGATCCTTGTGATTTGTTCATATGCCTTGTTTCTTCCTTGTTATATTGCTCTTTTAAGTCAGTATTGATAGAGAGTTATGCCTATGGTCTTGTTTTATAGTACCTTTATATGTTTCTATTTTCATACTCAGTCATTTCATTATGTGCTTCTTTAGTTTAGCTTACGGGATGTATGCCCGGTGCTGTTAGCTGTGACTCGGTGATTCGGGTGTCTAATAAGGGGGTCTTCGTGTTTATTGCATCATTATCGGTATTATGGGACTTGGAAACCGAGTTCTTTCAGATGTGAGGCTAATAACCAATGCTGAGTTGATTTCGGGCAGCTTTTGTGATCAAAAGTGTTATTGTAATGTGTGATGTGCTATATTGTGTGGTCGTACCTTATGGGTATAGTCATGAGTTAATGCAGCTGGTTGAGGCTAATGCCGGATATGGATTTAGAATCAGGTCTTTTGGAAATGAGTAGAAGGTGAGAAATTGGGGTATGAGGCTTATCAATGATGATAGGAAGGCTAAATTGCAGTTGTGATGGCGTTATCAGTCTTATGTAGGTTGCGGTGACGTGGGATCACCCGCGGGTGTGTGTTGGAAGTGTACAATCAGTGATTGGGTGAGTTCGAGGTGAATCTTGGCACGTTTGAGGACGAACGTTCATTTTAAGAGGGGGAGAATGTAACGACCCGACCGGTCATTTTGAGAATTTAAACTCCGCTCGGTGGCCTAAGTTCTAAAACAGCTTCACATTGTGTATATCGTCCTGCGTGCATGGTTGGATTCAGTTATCGGATGATCCCGAGTCGGATTGGGAGAGAATTTTCAAATTTTGAAGCTTAAATGATGGAAGTTGACCGGAGGTTTGACTTTTCGTAAACGGCCTCGGAATGAGTTTTGGGTGCTGCCAACAGCTTCGTATGATGATTTTGGACTTAGCCGCCCATCCGGAATTGGTTTTGGAGGTCCGTAGAGTAAATTAAGGTAATTCGACGAAAGTTAATATTTCAGCGATTTCGGCCGATGGGTGAAATTTTGATATCGGGGCCGGAATGGATTTCGGAAGTTGGAATAGGTTCGTAGCATCATGTGTGACGTGTGCGCAAAATTTCAGGTCATTCGGATGTGGTTTGGGTTGGTTTTGGCATCGTTGGCGTATTTTTGAAGTTTAGAAATTCTAGGCTTGAGTCTGAGATTTATTCGGTGTTTTAATATTGTTTTGGGTGTTCCAAAAGATCGACTAAGTTCATGCGTTGGTATGTGACCTATTGGTGTAATTGGTTGAGGTCCCGAGGGGCTCGTGATGGTTTAGGACGGTTATCGGAAGGCTTGAAGTTTGGAAATGCAGCTGGTGCTGCTGTTCTGGTGTGGTCCCACCTGCGGATAGGGGACCACAGGTGCGAGCTTCGCAGGTGCGGTAAAGAGCACGTGTCACACCTCCTTTTTCCTACCCCGTGAGGGTAATAAGGGATATGGTGATAAGGGAGTTTTTCCACTTTAAGTGACATTATTCGATTTTTGGGATTTATTTTATTCAGAGTCGCCACCCGGATTTTTTACAGTGTTCCGGGACACAATTTATTTATTATAAATCCCAAAACCGAGAAATTTTGACTCTGTTTAAATTGTCTGCGAACCAGAAATCCGGGTAAGGAATTCTGTTAACCCGGGAGAAGGTGTTAGGCACTTCCGAATTCCGTGGTTCTAGTACGGTCGCTTAATTATTAAACTTGGCCTAAATTGTTTATTACTGATTTTAGCACCTAAATGCATTTTTATATTTATACCGCTTTTAATGTTCTTTTGTATTTAAAGAGTTATTTTGAGACGAGTCACATATGCGTAAACCCGTAGAGTTTAACACGCGTCTAAAATCATGTCACGCAGACGTATATACAATTCTCGACACTAAACTCATTAAATAATATAAAAAAAAATAAAAAAAGTGTGTAAGCGCATATTTTGTTTTGTTGTCAAAAGAAACCGAAATCACGTCACGCGAGCATGTACGCCCTTCCGATAATAATTTTTTAAGAAATTCGTTCCTAAAAGTGTCTCTACGAATTTTTATTTTAACCTTTATTTGTGTTACGTAAACATGTACACAATTTTAAATATTTTATTATTATTAAGATTATTTGGCCGAAGTTGCGTGACCGCATACCTCGGTTTATTTTGGTATCGTAGCTATGTCACATGTACGTGTACATAATCACGATAAAAAGTGTGTCTAAAGCATTTCTACGAGGTTCAAGAATTGTGAAGTGTGATCTCATGGATGATTTTTGAAAACATATTGATTGAATTTCCTATTTATCAAAGTTAGATTAGGCCGCCACCTAATGAGATACCAACATTAAATCAGAATATGTAATGAGATTTGTGAATCTTAACTAAAGATGAAACAAAGAAGTTAAAACAAGAAAATATATACAAAAAGTAGTAAACAAATGCACTATAGAAAAAATAAATTAATAGCACCATCTCAAAACAATAGTATCAAAACAATAGGTAATTGAAAATGGGCTTCTCATAACCTTGCGTAATCTTTCATTTTTTTCAAATTCGAATGGTCATCCGTGCGAATTCGATATGCTGTGTTTAAATAACCATCCTAATGAATTACAATCATTCTTGAACTTCGAACTTCTATTGCACTGTGTTTGAACGGTGCGGTTGTCAAATTCCTTATCTAATTAAATTTTTTATGCGCTATCTCATATGCGAGATGCGGCTGATTGTTTCAATTATTTAGGACCAAGTTTGAGCTGATAAACATACAACAAAACCTGAGGTAATTTAATGACAAAACAACAGTAACTCTAAATAAGGAGGTTAATCTAATTTAATCATGTATCAATTGTCAAGGTGTGATTCAGATCATATCATCCTTAACAATTGCATACCTCAAGGTCACTATGTGATGCATTTCGAATACAACTATCACATACTACAATGACAGAAACACAAAGTATAACAGACCAACAGAAATCGAGCAGTGAGCTAGTAATTTTATCATCCACTGAAACCATAAATACAAAGGAGTTCCGACTGACCTACTTGAGCAAGGAAGATGTCAAGATGAGCCAAATAAAGGCCGAAAATCAGTCCAAAGAGCTCAGCAGACGTTTTCAACAGCAAACAACCGTGTTCTTGTGACTAGAATAAAACACTCAAACCCCAGAAACTTTTAAACGAAACCACAACAACTGAAATCAAATCGAAGATCTTTTGAATCCAAATTCCTTTTTTTTTGTTAAGTCCATTTTTGTTTCAGATTTGTCCGTCGCTTCAGAGAGAGAGAGAGGAGTCGCTGCTCGTTCTCCGGTGAGCTAGCCGGACGTCGTCAAAAGTGAGAGCTCTGTCATTTTTTTTGTTTGTTTTGTTCAGGAAACCATTGATTCCGGCGAGCTCATGGAGGAAGGGACGGAGTGCGGTTGAGTTCTGATGGTGGACGGTCGGTGGCTGGTATGGGTGTTCCTACGACTGTTATGTATTGTGAGGAGGAGGAAGAACGGAGGGAAAAAAGATAGGCTTTTAGGGGCTGGCACGACGCGTGGGAGGGGGTTCATGCGTGAGGGCGACTGATTGTTCTCCGGTGGGTAAGCAGCGAATTTGGTGTAGGATCCAAGGGTATGGGGATCTGATTGTTCTTGGTGAAGATGGAGATCGAATCCAGAAGAAGGGGCGCCGTTTTCTATTTTTTCGTAAGGGAGCCGGTCCTCCTTCGGTCTTCTTCTTTTTATAAAGAAATTTTAGTAGTTTTGTTTAAGGTTGCATTTGGAGTGGGGAACGTGGGTTTTGAAGTTGGTGGTTAGGGATAGTGGGGGAAGAAACATGAGGGAGTGGGAAGTTTGGGAGGGCTTTTATTTTAA
>ML342635.1:0-10559 GCA_005239505.1 Nicotiana paniculata
CCCGGAAATGTTACAACGAATGACCAGATCACAACCCTACATCTATATGGTGTTTCTCCACACCCTTACTCCTCCAAAACTCCACAAAAAAGAAGTAAAACATGCATCCCAACAGCAATACAAAATAGTCTGCTACAAGTCAAATAACTTGAACTCACGGCTTCCGATCACCGTCCCGTGAGTTCTAACTATTAGGAAACACATCTATCAACCTTCCTTTATATTTAAACCCTTAAATACAGATATTAGACGTTTCTTAACTATGAAGTAACTTCCAAAACTCTAACTACAAGGAAAAAGAAGAGGCAGTATAATGACACTTACGTCGTAGGGATCGTTTTGATGTTATTGCTTCTCGATTTCATGCCCGGGATGATATTCTTGTTTGAAACCCTAGAAGATAGCTTGAGTTTATGTTTATGGGTGTTCTATGGTCGTTTTATGCTGAATAATGAAGAGAAATCCGACCTAATGTTTATATATATCAAGTTTGGAAAAGTCAAAGAGGTGCTAGCTTGGCACCCTAGGATTGGTCCATCTTCCGATGCTTATATATTTTTATCCTGATGTCGTATGAATGAACGGTTAAGAGAATTGGAAACTAAATTCCAAGACCTTAAATTTGGTATATTATATGTCCCAATAAGACCTCATATAGCACATGAAATGTATTGCTCAAAAAGCTCTAGTGATCCACCTACTTGTCACTTATGATGTCTGCGCAGTCTCTCGAAACTACAAATATCTCTCTACTCCTACGCCGTATCGATGAAAGGTTTAATGTATTGGAAACTAGACTCATAGATGTTACATTTGGTCAGTAGATCATCTAATAATTACAAGTATATTGGGAGAAAATATCAGTTACATTTGACCTAACTTTAAGCACATTATGAGTGTAACTTGTAAAGACTTTGCCGACTTTTGTTCCATAACTTGCTTGACTTCAAAATGTAGAACACAACTATCGTATGATAAAAATTAACTCATAGAATAACCTCCTTATCATGTAATGAACCATAGTCTCACCCTAAAGTACATGTTATAACATTCCAAACACGTCGACTTTCGACGAAACTTATTTTCTTCAATTGGTTTAGCTTCTAAGCTTTCCAACCCTATGGGTACTCGTTATTCATGATCTTATATATTTGTAACCTCCAATGTAACATGATTAACTTACTTTATATTCCATCAAATATAATCTTATTTTTGAGCTTACATCAATTGACTTATGATGTACTCTGACGTACAAAAATATGGGGTGTAACACCTATTTAACCTAGAGCTCTGACACCAACTTATCATGACCCCGAAATACCCAATCGTGATGGCGCCTATCGTGAAATCAGGCAAGCCACACATTTCATTTACTAACAGATATCTTCAGAAAATCCACTACATTTGCAACAATAGTCTCATATTTATAAAGCATTTAAGAGTTTAATCATCATTGAAAACATAAGTGAGAGAAAAACCCGAACCCAAATCTAGTGTCACCGAGTCATGAGCTACTACATCGAATATCAAAATACAATGCCGACATAAAGTTGTATGAAATAACTAAATAAGGCAGGTAGATAGAGAAGATAATCGAGGTTGCGATCTCCAACTACTACCTCGATGCCTCCCAAGGAACTCTGTCTACAGCTCAGCAACCACTACCGGGTCCCGCTGTACCTAGATCTGCACACATTCAGGGGGTAACATGAGTACACCAACTCAAAAGTAACGAACCCAAACTACGGGCTGAGAGGTAGTGACAGACTAAACCTCAATAACTATAATGAAAATAGTACACAGAATTTAGGCATGCTCACAGTTTTGCAGATAATGGAAACAGAATATGACCGATATGATATATAGCCCAAGTATATCTCAGTACTCTACATGACAATGCATCAAAAGAGTGGAAGTGCACATATTTCTCACAGCTCTGACATAGGAGTCCACTCAGTACTGTATATGGCTCTCAAGCCCAGGGAAAATCCTTCCTGGAATATGCATAAACACCGGTGACCGTAGTCACTCAGTACTAAGGAAAAGGCCAATCCAGCCCCCACAGAGAAGATCCATCTCCGGAATACAACACTCGAACAAGATCCATGTCTAGGAACGATCCATCCCTCACATATCATCAACTTCATACAAGGTCCATGTCCAGGGAAGATCCATCCCTCAACATCAATGCGCTCACTGGGGGTGTAAAGAATCCGGAGGGGCCCTATTGGCCCAAGCGCTATATCAAGCCAATGAATGCATGATCAGAGTATCCCTGCGGTGTGCAGTACGGTCTCATAACTGTCTCAATAACCGGCTCTTGGCCTCACTCAGTCATTACTCTCCAGTCTCACTCACACGGGCTCATAGATACATGAACTAGCCCGAAACAATGATAGATATATATAAAATCAACAATTACCGAGATTGAGGCATGAAATGATATGCTATGACAGGACTGAGTATACAAAATCAATTAAACACATAAGGAGACAGCAACATATGATCGCTCGGGTCTCAACAATATCGGCATGAAGCCTTAATATACATAATTTGTCACGATTTCTATCATGTTTGCATTATTCACATTGGTAGAAGCACATATATCCTCAGGGAATAATCTCTCGATGGTGCCATGGGATGAAACGGGTCAAAAGTCTCACGGTGCACGCCCGCACGACCGTCACTTGGCATGTGTGTCACCCCTCCTTTTTCCCGAGGGTGGGATATAAGAGTTTTTCCAATTTAAGTGACATAATCGAATTTGGAATTATTTAGTTAATTTTAGAGTCGCCACTCGGATTTATTTACGATGTTCTAAGACACCATTTATTTATTTTTAATATCCCAAATCGAGGAAATTTTTGACTCCGTTAAAAGTCTGTGAACCAGATGACCGGGTAAGGAATTTTTTGTTAACCCGGGAGAAGGTGTTAGGCACTCCCGAATTCCATGGTTCTAGCACGGTCGCTTAATTATTTACACTTGGTCTAAATTGTTTAGTTACTGATTTTAAAACCTATGTGCATTTTACATTTTTACCTCTTCTAATTATTCATTTATATTATCTTAAGACGGGTTACGAATGCGTATACCCGCTTGAATTGATGCATCAAAAATAATGTCACACGGACGTGTACATAATTCGTGATACTTGATTCAGTTAAAAAAAATAGTCAAAGTCGCGCAAGCGCATATTTTGGTTTTATTTAAAAATTGAGATCATGTCACGAGAACGTGTACGTAATCACAGTAATAATTTAAATCCTCTCCTAAAGGCAACTCTACAAATGTTCATTTTTTAAAACTTATTTGTGTCACCCGAACGTGTACACAATTTTAAAGAATATTTGTTACTAAAAAAAAGAGTTATTCAAAGTTACGCAAACATATACTTTGATTTTTAACCTTTGGAAAATCTTAAACATATCAATTGAAAACTCATAATAATATCTAGCTAAGGACGGGTCTAAAGTATTTTGTTATTTTTTTGAAATTTTTTTTTCCTAAGTAAGTTTTAAGATTAATATAAGGGTCATTATGTGCATTTGGGCCAGTAAATTCAG
The DNA here is from genome assembly GCA_005239505.1 of Nicotiana paniculata. Taxonomy (NCBI): domain Eukaryota; kingdom Viridiplantae; phylum Streptophyta; class Magnoliopsida; order Solanales; family Solanaceae; genus Nicotiana; species Nicotiana paniculata. The sequence continues at coordinate 3,567 of ML342635.1, forward strand.
AGCTAGCCACTAGTTGTTTCCATACCTAAATAGAGGAAATGGGACTTTTTTATGTATTGTAAATTTGGCCCAGTCTCGTGCTAAATATACTGGGCAGTCACGTTTTAACAATGCTAAATACATACTGTCCATCTTCGAATTTAATCCATGCAAGAGAAAAAGCATCAAACATAGAACAATTATGGCATTTGAATATTAAGTTAACGATATTAATGAGATGTCTAATTATTTCAGGCCATACTAATTTCATAAAACAATGAAACATTTAAGCCATTGGGCTTTACACGCCCAGGCCCATTAGCCTAGGGCCCAGGCTTGTTTAGGCCTACTAGGCCATTCTATAAGTCTGGCCCGTCTCATCTGATCTTCATTTAGAAGACCTGTCAAACATGAACTCCATATTCTATTCAAGAACTAAAGCCAGTGGACATTAAATAATAAAAGGGTCCAGTCAATTTCAATAATCCAGAATCAAAAGGGAAGGGATATAATTATCTCACGGTTTACATGACAAATGAAACTTAAATTACATTGAACCTATTTATAAGCAAAAATTCTAATATTCTAAATTAAAGAACTCTCAATGACTGTTAAAGCCTTTATCTTCAGCTTTACTCAATCAACTCTAAACCAACCACTCAGCCACCAGCACCTCTTAACAGAACATAAAATGTGCCTTTTTTTAAGTGAATCTAACCCAACTGGTGGCCAGATTCACATGTTTAATGATGTTTCAAACATAAGACTGCTATAATAACATCATAATTACTAGAAATTTTAAATAGACCTAACCATAATCAAAGATGTTTATACCAACCATAAATCAGTCAATTTCAGCTTAGGTAATGAATGAATACAAAGATGAGCTAACTAACATTTGAAGTAGTAATCTGAAGCTTAATACACAAAGAAGAACATAAACATTTGAGAAAGGATTTAATCAGAAAATTTCACTTAAAGGGAGGGGATAATGACATACCTAGAGATGGATAACAGCAGAAAAAATGACCAAATAAAGGTCAGTGAACAAAGAAACCCAGAAATTGAACCAGCAACAACAAGATAATAGCAACAACCAGTGTAGAATACCCAGAAAACCAGCTCAAAATAACCAGTTTTTACCCCAGAAAACCACAGCTAAAGAAATCAATTTTTCCGGAAAATCACAGCTAGAAGAAACCAGTTTTCAGAGTGTTTTTTGTTCGAAAAAGTAGTAATGAACAGAAGAACTCTTGAGTCTCTCCTTCAATATGCTTTTGTGTCCATCTTGATATTTTTCAGAATTCTTCTTGTGTTTTCAAAGTAGTGTGTGTTTTCAGAAAAATATAATCTAATGAGAGTCTGTGAATGTTTTTCAGAATGTATATCTATATAAAACCTGGAATGTATATGTGTAGAATCCTCTCCCTTTTCTATTTTCAGTAATATGTAGTCTATATATAGGTTGCCTAGGTGAGCATATTATTTAGGAATATTCCTTATCCTAAATCTGAAAAATAATATAATTTTTAAACAACCGTGGTACAACTGTGCTCCTTATCCTATTTTCAGCATCTTTTTGTAACAGCTAGGACATCTGTACATTTTCTAGAAACTTCCTCTATTTTTACACCTTTTTTACTTCTGAAATTTTACTGTTTTACCCAGAATTTTGATTTGATTACCTTTCTTATTTTATTTTTGATCTTTTATCTTCATTCTAGAAGTTTCTTGGGATGTTACAACCAAGATTTTTTACTTATAATTCCTAAAATACCCTAATACACCCCTGTAATTACTTTTATTGTTCAGGGTTTTGGGCCATTAGTTGACCAATTTGGGCCTAACCAATTTGGCCTCCTTTGCCAAGAACTAGCCATTATTAAGTTCCTGAAATCAGGTAACTCAAAAAACCTACATTAAATACCTAAGAGGTTACTAAGTTGACTAATTTGATCTAATCAGGCCATTAGTCTTATTAGTTACTATTAAAAACTGAACTGAGCCCAAGACCTATCTAGGATGTTTGATCAATTCAGAGATGGTTTAAATAGCCCTAAGTGTGCATAACTAACTAACCATTAGAGCTAATTGACTAAAACAAAATTAGTAATTAAGTTTAAGTAATTATTTTGAAAATCTAAGCTAGGAAAAAACCAACAGTCCTAGTATTGATTGACTAATAAGTCAAAACCAATTGACTAAATCAGAAACTAAGTCTAAGTGAATAATTCAGGTACACCTAAGCATGCATAATTACTACAGTTTGAAAATAATTACCCAATACAATATTAGAACTTAAATGACTAGAAAATATTAAGGAAAATAAGACAAGGAAAGTTTGAAAATATTTAGACTAAAATACTACTTAACCAAATCAGAAGCTAAACCTAAACTACCTAAACCAAAAATCGAATTAAGGCCAAGTGTTCAACTAACCCTAAAACATGTATAATTAACTATCATGGTAGTTGATTTATTAATATAGATCAGTGGTTAATTAATTATTTCAGAAGAGAAAAACAGCAGACAAAGAAAACTGTGAAATCCTAATCTAAGGGTCGAAGTTAGTTAAGTCACATAAATCAGAAAATTAAACCTATGACTAAATGAAAACAATACCTAACTAAAGGAAATCGAATTCAAGGACAATTTATGATACCTAAACTAATAGTTCAGAATTAGGCAATAAAATCAGGGATTAGACCTAAGTCACTAATTCAAGTAATCCTAAAACATGCAAAATCAAACTACAACAGAAATTGATGAATAAGTAGCTGATATACTATTTCAGAAGAAAAAAGAAAACCTAACTAAGAATCGAAAATCAGAAACTAAACCTATAAAAACTAATTTTAAAAACAAAAATAGACAAACAAAGAAGGCCGAGGAAGGTACCAGTTAGGCCGGAAAAAGTTGAGGTCACCGGAGTTTTGGCTGGACTCTAATGGGTTTCAAAATGAGTCAAACCAACATGAATCAATTGCTCTTGTCAAGTGAAATTGACCCACATAGGTTTGAGCCACATATTCACTTGAATTCGTCTAGTGTGAGATTTTAGGGTTTTTAGATTTCTCAGATCTGAAATTACTCGATTTTGAGAGGTCTTTTGGGAAAATTAATGAGAGATTGGGGTTGAGGAGAAGAAGGTGATAGCCTGGTGAAATTTTGGTTCAATTAGGAGGTGATCCGCTGCCAGTAGGCGATTTCCGGCAGAGGGTATTAGGGCGGCTAGGGTTGGGGTTTTGGAGAGACGGGAGAGTGAGGAGTGTTTGAGGGGGGTGGGGGCTTGTTAGGACTGTTATATAGGATATGGGGGTTGATTTCTGGACCGCTGGATCAAGATGATCCAACGGCTAAGGTTGATAGGAGATAAAACGGGGTCGTTTTGCGTAAGTGGGGTTTGGACGAGTTATGGGGGTAATTGGGCTGGGGTATTTAGAAGGGATTGGGCTTGGCTTCACTGGCCTAGTCCGTTTTAATCCTTTTTTTTTATATTTAGGTTAATTAATTACCTAAATTCATTCTGATTAAACTCTAAAAAAGTACTAATTAGTTTTAACCTAATTTCATCTAATTATAACTTAATTTATGAGTTAATTAAAAGTAAAACCATTAGTTTAATACCCATAGTTATTTAAAGAACAAATTTCACAAATTTTGTAGAAAAAATAATTAAACTATGCAATTAATCATTAAAACCTACTTATGCCACATAATCAATATTTTGTCATTATTTGTTTCAATCAATAATTAAAAAATCTAGAAATATATCGATGAGTCCTAATCCTAGTTTTTCTCGAACCAAAATTTAATTAACGAGTGAATTAAAAAGTGAAATTATTAATTAACACTTGTAATTATTTGAAGGATAAATTTTGTAATTTTTCCAATAAAAATGATTGAGGTTAGGCACCTAGTTATGCAACTTTAAATCATTTATAAATTTTAAAAGACAAATTATGATTATGAAATGCAAAAATAATTCACCAATAACAGTTAAATTCAACAAAATTTATAAAACTAATTTATTTATTGAATTTGTAGGAGTATACGGTAGGTTAAAAATTACATGCTCACAGTTGCCCCTCTTTGCTCGGAGACACGAAGAGTTTTCGGGCAAAGACAAAGTGAGCAGTTATGAGCAACTCTTACCCGTTCAAATACTCCATGCGAAGCGTTTTTTTTGAAAAAGTCTGACTGAATCCTGCCTCAAGGTTGCCTATATATCCTTGGCTATAAAGGAATTAGGCCAGTGTAGTTCTGGAAGTTTTGATAGCTGGGAATACCAAATAACTATGATTTCACTACGGTTGTTGTTGCTGTTATTGTTGCTGAGATCTTTATTACACCAAAGTAACAAAACGAAAAAGACTAACTAAGCTTATCAGCTACAATTTACAAGATCCCTATCTGTATACTCTAAGGCTTGGTCTTGAGTCTTGGCTAGTTCTTTTGCTAACTCTGACCTGGATCTCGATGCTGGTTTCATCTTCTCGTCTGCTGGGTCAAGGCAGGATATACAGAACGGATGACTTCAATCTCGCCCTGAATAGTCCACGTCTTCTCCGCTTCTGCACTTTGTGTTCAACCTTCTCATCTCTCTTTTATTCTGGATTGAAACTCCTTCTTTTGGTCGTCTTGAATCCAGTGTCCTAAAGTGTAATCTGCGCAAAATCAAGAACAAACGAACGAAATTTTTTGCCCTAGTTTTCACTAGGAAAATTTCGTGAGTTATTGTAATGAAATCTATGCTACTTTAAAAAAGTCGGGAATGGTACACCCAGAGTGAATGTAGACTAGGGGGCGGATACCATATGACGAAAAGTGACATCAACTAGGTATTGGAGACCCTATGTTGACAAGATTGGCAGGTTATCGTCGTCAGAAAGATTGCCAGGTTATGCTGGCGTCAAGAGAAAATCAACAGATTATGATGCTGACAGAAAAAGATCACCAAGTTATGCTAGTGCCGTGAAGAAATCAACAAGTTATGCTGTTGTTAGTAAAGGATCACCAGATTATGCGGGCGTCTGGGAAGGATCACCAGGTTATGCGGGCGTCTGGGAAGGATCACCAGGTTATGCTGTTGCCAAGAGAAGATCAACAGGTTATGCTGGTCTTGAGAAAAGATCAACAGGTTATGCTCTTGCAAAGAGAAAATCACCAGGTTATGCTGGTGTTGAGAAAAATCAATAGGTTATGCTGTTGCCAAGAGAAAATCACCAGGTTATGCTGGTGTTGAGAAAAAATCAACAGGTTATGTTGTTACCGAAAGAAGAACACCAGGTTATGCCGGTGTAGGGAGAAGATCAACAGGTTATGCTGTTTGTCAAGAAAAGATCACCAAGTTATGCTGGCGTCTGGAAAGGCAAAGAGATCACCAGGTTATGCCAGTGTCTGGAAAAGGTCAACAGGTTATGCTGTTGTTAAGAAAAGATTACCCGGTTATGCTGGTGTGTGGAAAGGTCAACAGGTTATGCTGTTGCCAGGAAAGGAGATCAACGGGTTATGCCGGTGTTTGGAAAAGATCAACAGGTTATGCTGTTTTCAGGAAAAGATTACTAGGTTATGCTGGTGTTTGGAAAAGATCAACAGGTTATGCTGTTTTCAAGAAAAGATTACAACGTTATGCTGATGTCTGGAAAGGTCAACATGTTATTCCATTGCCAGGAAAAGAGACCACCGGCTTATGCCGGTGTCTGGGAAAAGATCAATAGGTTATGCTGTTGTCAGGAAAAGATTACCAGGTTATGCTGGTGTCTGGAAATGTCAACAGGTTATGCCGTTTCCAGGAAAAGAGACCACCGGGTTATGCCGGTGTCTGGGGAGGATCAACAGGTTATGCTGTTTCCAGGAAAAGATCACCAGGTTATGTTGGTGTCTGCTAGGGAGTGGGAACCTATGTTGGAAGAATCATCGGGTTATGCCGGCATCAACTAGGGACTGGGGCCCCATGTTTGCATCAACTAAGAAATGGAACATCCTAGGTTGGAAAAGTCATCGGGTTATACCGGCATCAACTAGGGATTGGGACCCAATCTTGGCATTATCTAAGAAATGAAATATCCTAGGTTGGAGAGGGTGTAGATAGGGATTGTAGGCCCTATGCTTCTTTGAATTTGAACTGTTTTCAACATCATTTTCTCATCCTATTTTGATTATTTTCAGAAAATGAGTAAAGGCGGGAAATAATTTTAGAGGGAACTTTCCTTTTGGGGTTGTCGTTTCAAAGCCGCTTGTAGCCCTCGCGCATTTTCTTTTGGTTGCACATGCTTCTTGCAAGGTTACTTTCGAGTTACACCTGTTTTCTTCAAACAAAGAATAATTGTCAGTTTGAAACGGTGGTTGGTTTTGCGGCCTTGATTATTTCAACTTGCTTGATCTCGGCCCATCTTTTGACAAAGATCTCAACTGCTTGCTTGCTTGCTGGGGATGGGGTTTTAATTTTTAATCCCGAGGATCTTGGCTTTCCAGATTTTACTATGGGAATTGATCGTGTGGGACCCAACATTCTGACTTTGTTTGACTTTGTAGGTCTATCACTTTTTGACTTATTTCCTTTTGGATTTCGGAGCATTGGTGAGATTTTGGCTCCTCGGACTTGACCTTTTCTCTGTTTACCTTTATTGGCCCTTCATTTCAAATTCAAATCTTTTGGAGTACTTTAGCTTTTCTAATTTCTGCCGAGATGGTTAAACATGCGGTACTCGATCTTTCAACTTACTTTGCCTTTATAGGCCTTTTAATTTGATTTTCTCCTCTCAAGTGTTTTGAGTTTGAAACATCGGCCATTGTGGCCAGTCAGGATCGACTCGATGCCCATAATGAGGCTAGGTGCCTTTTGCATATTAGGCGGTGTCGAATGAGATCCTGTAAATCAGTTTTTCCATCCTTTCTTTGTCTTACTTTTAGGAATAGAGTTAGACCAAAAGGAATTGAAAGAAAATAAACGAAGGAACAAGGAAAAATGACTTTAGAAAAGAAATATCCCTTTCGGGGGGGGGGGGGGGG
>ML342635.1:10589-64622 GCA_005239505.1 Nicotiana paniculata
GAAGGAATTATCTAGACTGAATGCGTCCTTCAATGAACATGACATGCCTCTTGGACTGGATGTTGTTCGGTCTATGTCAAACGTCTAACTCTCAGGAATTCACCACGACTATTATCCCGAGATTGAGAAACCTTGCCCCAGACTGTGTCCATGTCACAGACCCATTATCCTTTTCGATTAGCGGTTCCCTTTGCGCGTTTTCACCGACTAACCTCTCTCATTTCTCTTCTCACCATCGCCTTGTAGTGCTCTTTCCGAGTTTTCACTAGCAAGACTCTCTCGTTTTCAATTTCTCTGCTTACCGTCGCCTCATGGTGGCCATGTGGGTTTTCACCGATGAGACTCCCTCATTTTATTTCTCTCATTTGCTTGTATCGGGTCCAAGCAACTGTATCCTCCAATTTTAGACATCTTTGCCGAACATATCATGATATTTTCCCCAGCTTAAACTCTTGGAGAAATGTGGTGTTTTATTTTGGTGTGACTGAACCCCAGAGAGAGGCTGCCTACGTATCCTTTCGGAATCAAGTCGAACGTAGTTCAGGGAAACATTTTTGTTTTCTCTTGTTTTCTGATATTTTATTATTATTATTATTATTTTATTTTTTATGATGATTTTGGTTCCAAGGAGGGTAATGAAAGAAGAATAAACGGCTCAACAGGGTTTACAAAAGTTGATAGTGTTTGGGGTAGCGTAAATGAAAACCTTCGTCATTTCGTTCGGGGAGTATCAACATCACGAAAAGGTCAAACATAGTACCCTTTGGCTGCATCTGCATTGACATTCGTTTCGGGGTCATTTCCTTCAATATCCCCTAAGTACAATGCTCCTTTTGGTACAATTTTCTTATGATGTATGGGCCTTTTCAATTTGAGGCAAATTTTCCTTTCGCCTCTTCATGGTGCGGAGGATTCTCCTTAGGACGAGTTGCCCCACTTCGAAATTCCTAGGCCGCAATTTTTTGTTATAAGCGCGGGCCATTCTTTGTTGGTACAACTGCCCGTGACAAACTGCGTTCATTCTTTTCTCATCGACCAGAGTTAACTGTTCCAATCGGGTTTTGACCCATTCATCATCCTCAATCTCAGCTTCGACAATGACCCGAAGGGAGGGAATTTCAACTTCTGCAGGTATTACGGCTTCAGTTCCATAAACCAACAGATAAGGCGTAGCTCCAACTGATGTGCGCATGATTGTGCGATATCCCAATAATGCGAAAGGAAATTTCTCGTGCCATTGTCTAGAACTTGGGATCATTTTTCTGAGGATTTTCTTGATGTTCTTATTTGCTGCTTCAATTGCACCATTGACTTTGGGCCGGTAAGGGGTGGAATTATGGTGTGTGATTTGAAATTGTTCGCATACCTCCCTCATCAAGTGACTATTTATATTTTCGGCATTGTCAGTAATGATAGTTTATGGAATACCAAAACGTCAGATGTTGTTGGAGTGCACAAAATCCACCACTGCTTTCTTAGTGACGACTTTGAATGTGACTTCCTCGACCTATTTTGTGTAATAGTCGATAACAACCAAGATAAATCTGTGTCCATTTGAAGCTCTCGGCTCGATTGGCCCAATGACATCCATTCCCCAGGCAACGAACGACCAAGGTGCTGACATGGGATGTAACTCTAAGGGTGGTGCATAAATCAGGTCGCTATGTATTTGACACTGATGACACTTTTGGACAAAACTGAAGCAATCCTTTCCATGGTCATCCAGTAATATCCTGCCCGCAGAATTTTCTCTGCGAGGATGTATCCGTTCATATAGGGACCGCATACCCCTGAATGCACTTCGTTCATAATATTTTCATCTTCTTTGGCATCCACACACCTTAATAGATTCAGATCAGGAGTTCTTTTATACAACACCTCTCCGCTTAAGAAGAAACTATTGGCGAGCCTTCTAAGGGTTCTCTTTCGATCTCCACTGGCCTGATCCGGGTATTCTTTTGTTTTCAAGAATCTTTTAATATCATGATACCATGTTTGGATATCGGGTTCCACTTCAACTGTATTATAATAACCATGTCTTTCCCGGATTTGAATCTCCAACGGGTCAATATGGGCATTGCCCGGATATGGAAGCATTGCAGCTAAGGTATCTAATGCATCAACCAACTCATTGTGGAATCGAGGAATATACTTGAATTCGACGGATTTGAATTGATTGCTGAGATCTTCCACATGTTGTCTATATGGAAGAAGCTTGATATCTCGAGTTTCCCATTCACGTTGCGCTTGTTTAATGATCAAGTCAGAGTCCCCCATGATTAACAATTCTTCTACATCCATATAAATTGCCATGTTCATCCCCATTATGCAAGCTTTGTATTCAGTATTGTTGTTTGTACAAAAGAACCGAAGACGGGTGGTGGCTGGATAGTGCTGTCCTGTGGGCGAAATCAAAATTGACCCAATCCCAACACCCTTTGCATTTACCGCTCCATCAAAGAACATTTTCCATGTGTTGGTGTCTTATGGAATTACTTCTACTAAATTTACTTCCTCATCCGAGAAATAAGTGCTTAAAGGTTGGTATTCATCATCAACCGGGTTTTCAGCCAAATGATCAGCCAAGGCTTGGGCTTTCATGGCAGTGCGGGTGACATAAACAATGTCGAACTCCGTGAGCAGGATTTGCCACTTGGCTAGCCTTCCTGCGGGCATCGGTTTTTGGAATATGTATTTTAGAAGTTCCAACCGAGTTATGAGATATGTGGTATAGGATAGCAAATAATGTTTGAGCTTCTAAGCGACCCAAGTTAAGGCACAACAAGTTCTCTCCAGCAGAGTGTATTTGGCTTCATACCTAGTAAATTTCTTGCTCAGATAATAGATGGCTTGCTCCTTCTTCCCAGTTGCATCATGTTGCCCGAGGACACAACCAAAAGAATTCTCCAAGACGGTCAGGTACAAGAACAAAGGTCTCCTGGGTTTAGGTGGGACCAACACTGGCGGATTTGAAAAATATTCTTTGATTTTGTCAAAAGTTTCTTAGCATTCATCTATCTATTAATCGCTGCATCTTTCTTTAGCAGCTTAAATATGGCCTCATAGGTGGTTGTAAGCCGTGCAATGAACCGGCTGATGTAGTTTAATCTTCCCAGTAAAATCATGACTTCTTTCTTGGTTTTCGGAGGTGGCAGATCTCGGATAAATTTTATCTTTGTTGGATCTAATTCAATGCCTCTTCGGCTGACTATAAAACCCAAGAGTTTCCTGGACGGAACACCAAACACACATTTAGCAGGGTTCAATTTCAAGTCATATTTGCGTAGCCGCTCAAAGAATTTTCTCAAATCTCGAACATGGTCTTCTTGTGTTCTGGATTTAATAATTATATCATCAACATACACCTCGATTTCTTGGTGCATCGTGTCATGGAAGATGGCAGTCATGGCTCTCATATAAGTTGCCCCAGCGTTCTTTAAACTGAATGACATGACCCTGTAATAGTAGGTTCCCCATGGTGTGGTGAAAGCCATCTTTTGGGCATCCTCTTCATCCATCAGGACTTGATGATACCCAGCATAACAATCTACAAACGATTGTACCTAATGTTTGGCACAATTGTCGACAAGGATATGGATGTTTAGTAACGGGAAGTTGTCCTTGGGACTTGCTTTGTTCAAATCCCTGTAATCAACACATACTCGGATCTTCCCGTCCTTTTGGTACTAGGACTACATTAGCTAGCCATGTGGTGTATCTGACTACACGGATTACACCGACTTTTAATTGTTTGGTAACTTCTTCTTTAATTTTGTCGCTGACGTATGTTTTGAATTTTCTTTTCTTTTGTTGGACAGGTGGGTGATCGGGGTAAGTTGGCAATTTGTGCACCACTAAATCAATACTCAGTCCGGGCATATTATCGTAAGACCATGCGAACGCATCTCTAAATTTAAACAAGAGCTGGATCAATGCATCTCTGATTTTTTCCTCGGTGTGAATGCTTATCACGGTTTCTCTGACCTCTTTTGAATTTCCCAAATTGATTGGCTTGGTTTCATTTAGGTTTGGCTTATGCTTATTCTCAAATTGTTCCAATTGTCGATTTATTTATCTAAAATCCTCATCTTCATCATATTCGAGCTCTTGATTCATTATTTCACAATTAGATGGCATTTTAGGACCTAGGCATGAAGTCCGCAAGCATGTCATGTTATTTAAAACCGCATTATTAGGACTGAGAAAATAAGAAAAATAACAAAATCAGAAAGGATAACACAATAAGATCCATAGGCAATGAAATATTGATTTCATTTCATTGAATTTGAAAATAACAGGGGTTTACATTGGAATTTAAAAGATAGTAAAATTAAAAACACTCGAGCTACACCCTGAAATAACTCGGAGTGTAGAAAGGATGGAAAGATATGAACTACCGAGATTCCCTCCTGACTGGGAAGGGAGTAGCTTCCCAATTTTGCAATTTGGCCTTTGGTCCCATGTATTGCACCTCAGCGGTACTCGAGCCTTCACCTGGCTGAACCATGTGGACTTCATAGAGCATTTGCCTCATTTCTTCACAGATATCCTCAATTTCCTCGGCCGTAAAGGCCTATTATTCCTCTTCTATTTACTTTGGTTTAAAAAATGATTTGGCGAGGTGAATAATTGGCTGAGGCAAAACCCACCCATCTCTCTTACGTTTTTCAGCCCATTCATCATCGGCATTGGTAGCTTGAAAACCTATGCCAAAGAATTTCTTGTTGCCAGGAAGACATGATTGATGCACTCAAACATGGTTTAGGGAATGGAGTTCTTTCCTCGCACTGATCAGCAAGCACAATTTCAAAAGCCTGGTAAACAACGTGTTCACTTCCTTCTCTTGCCTCAAGACATGGGATCGATGGGTCCCTGTAGATTGACTGTTCGTCTTCTCCATGGACAACTATCTCTTGGTTCTCATATTCGAACTAGACCATTTGATGGAGGGTAGAAGATATGGCTCCCGCAGCATGGATCCAGGGCCTTCCTAGTAGAAAGTTATAGGAAGTGTCCATGTCCAGAACTTGGAATGTTATTTCCAAATTCACAGGGCCAATGGTTAGGATTAAATCAATTTATCCTATAGTATCCTTTTTGATTCCGTCGAAAGCCCGAACACAAAAATTATTAGGCCTGATCCTTCCAGTCCCAGTTTCCATTCTTTGCAATGTTGACAGAGCGCAAATATCTACCCCGGATCCGCCGTCCAGCATGACCCTTTTTACATAATAACCCTCACACTTGACTGTTAAGTGCAAAGCCTTGTTATGGGAAGCTCCTTCGGGAGGTAAGTCATTTCGGCTAAAAGAGATTCTATTGACTTCAAAGAACGGCTCTGCTATTCTTTCTAGTTGTTCAACCGTAGTCTCGATCGACACATATGCCTCATTTAGCGTCTTTAGAAGTACTTTTTGGTGCTCGCTTGAGCTCAACAAAAGATACAAGAGTAAACCTGGGTAGGAGCCTTTCTGATTTCATCAATCATAGCATACTCCGATGTTTTTATTTTTCGGAAGAATTCCTCGGCTTATTCGGCAGTAACAAGCTGTTTGAGGGGGAAACGTTTCTGTTTGACTTTGTTCAACTCTTCTGGATCATGATACTTCACATATGGGATTGTTTCATTCACATCCCCTCTGACTTCCATCCCTTTATAGGTGATCAGTGTCTAATTATAGTTCTAGTGGATGGCAGTAGTATCTTTTATTGGAATTTATGGCCTGCAGCGAACGATCAAAGGCTCATCTAGTTTTGGTGAGAGGACTGGCCCTTTTGCCACATACGTCCCCTTTGGTACATATATTCTTGGGAAATTTGATATCAGCTCCAACCTCTTTGGAGGGCTCAACATGAGCTGCCTTTTTCTAGGAGCTCTTAGGACGTAGAGGACGACTTCTTTGGCTGGTGGTACCTCTCTCCCTACTTCCTTAGACTTTTCTTCATTTTAGGTGGTAGGCTTTGTTTTCTTTTCATCCCCGACCGATTTTTCCTTCATTTTAGATTTCTTTTCTATGTATGCGATGGCAATGATGTCCTTCAATGCAGAATCGAACTCATTGTCCTCGCAAATCATTCTGATGACGGGCCCGTTGTTGTGGGCTGGAAATGGATTGTTTGTTACATTGGGTACTTCCTCATCCCTCAACACTACCTTTGTTTGTTCAATTAGGATTTCAACTACTCTTTTGAGAGTCCAACAGTCCTCAGTATCATGCCCTTCTGCCTCCGAATGATAGGCACACCTGGTACCTGGCATGTATGATAGAGATTCTAGGTTTTTCCTGTTTGGAGGCATAGGCTGCAAAAGACCCATATGAAACAATTTTGGAAAAAGGCTAGAGTACGACTCACCAATTGGCGTGAAGTATCGGTAGTTGTTTTGGGGAGGACGTGGATTATATGGTGCTTGGTTAGGATGGTTATTTCTGGGAAGTGGAGCTCTAGTTTGATTGTATTGTTGTTGTGGCCGTGGGTACGACTGAGCATTCATTACTGCGTAGGGGTGGGGAGGCATAGCATAGGTTGCGTCTTGATGAGGAAAATAATGTTGTGAAGCTCTGGGAGATGGGCCTGGATAGTCCCTAGGTCGTCGAGAACTTCTTAGGCTTGATGCCATCATGACTCTCTCTTCTTTCTTCTTCCTGCTTGCTAGGCCTCCCGAGCCACTCTGAATGGCTTGGGAGGTGGCTCTCAGGGCTGATTGACTCAAGACACGTCCCGTTTTAAGCCATTTTCTACCATTTCACCAATTTTGATGGCCTCCGCGAACGGTTTGCCCATGGAAGACATCATATTTTGAAAGTAATCGGCCTCTTGGGCCTACAGGAAAACACTGACCATTTTGGTCTAATCCATAGGAGGTTTTACTCTGCACGCCTGTTCACGCTATTTGATGGCGTATTCTTGGAAGCTTTCGAAAACTTTCTTCTTGAGGTTGGATAGAGAATTTATGTCTGGAGCTATGTCCATGTTGTATTGAAACAGTCTCACAAAGTCCCGAGCCAGATCATCCCATATGTGCCAACGGGAGATGTCCTGATCAATATACCATTCCGAGGCGATTCCAGCAAGGCTTTCTCCAAAGTATTCCATCAACAACTCTTCTTTTCCCCCTGCCCCTATCAATTGATTGCAATATCGTTTCAAATGGGCGATCGGGTCTCCATGCCCGTCATACTGTTCAAATTTTGGTGTTTTGAAACCCACGGGCAGATGCACATGAGGAAACATGCATAGATCAACGTAAGGTACGCTCTTTTGGCCACTCCGGCCCTGTATGTTTTTCAAGATTTGCTCAAGACTTTTCATTTTCCGCGTCATCTCCTCTTGTTCGGGATTTTTCAAGATTCTCTCTGTTCCATAGGAGATTCATATTGTGGATGCTACGGATAAGAGTTCGGAGTGACTCGGGTAGTATCCAGTTGGAATTGGGGAGCTTGAAAAGTGAAATTAGATGGCTCAATGCTCTATTATGGAAATGTTGGCTGCGCCATACCGACAGCTGGCGACGCGGTGAATACAACAAATGGTATTCCAGAAGATGGGGCCTGGGGGCAGACCTCAGAAGGAATTCCCGTGAAGTTTGATGTCATAGTAGAGAACCCTAATGGTATGAACGGGTTAGGTGCTGAAATTGGAACATTTGTGGTCCCTCCCGTTCTTGGTATCAACTCAGGGAAACCGGGGATAGCACTAGGCGGCTCCCTGCCATTAGACCAAGCATCCCATATTTCCAACATGCGGCATGTCACCCCCCTATTCTCTTCCGCAACTGTTGATTCTGACTGTGGGATAACCGATGCGGGGCTATCCTCAGGTTTGTCAATAGACAGGTGACTTTCAGATGCCATTGCAATGCTTCCTTTGGACCTTGTAAAATAATGGTGTGTCGCTAGAATACAACCGCAAATACCAACCTCCTTAAAAGTAATCTTAAGAGCATAGATGGAAAACGAGTTAGTTTGAGATATTAACATATAGGGAATCACACGTTGGGATGCAATGCACCTAAGAAGCCAAACATTTTCTAAAATGTTTGCGACGACTGTGTGTTTCACCCCGGCTATAATGTTTCGCTCTTTTCTTTCTTTTTAATTAATTTTCTTGGGGTTATGATCGAATCCTATGTGGATTGCCTACGTATGATGATGTTGCATGAATCAGATCATCACGTAGTTCAAGAAATAGATACAGAGCAACAAAGTGCAATTTTCATTTCATTACTACATATAACTCTTTTTGTTTTTCATTACAAGTAATTTAAAGTACTGACAAACATAAAAAGAAACAATACATACTCCAAACAAACAACGAAACAACTTAAACTTTTGGAAATCAATAAGATACAGACTCGAAAAACTAAAAACATCAAAAGTAAATGAGGGCTTCTATTGGTCTTCTCGAGGCATGTGGTGCATTGGCTGGTCTTTGTGCAGGCCTGTGTGCAATGTCTCCCTGAAGCCGGTCCAAATCATTCATCACCTGGTGGACGAAAGTCATCATAGAGGCAAAAACATGGATGTAGTCATGCTTTCGCATTCGTGACATTTTGCCACGACATAGTTGGCTATTTCTTTGATCCTGGTTCTGATGACCCTTTTCTCCTGAAGCAGGCACCCAATTTGTTGTGCCCGGGCTTCTAATACTTGGGCATTGCATTGTTTTGGTCCTGTAGCTGTTGCACGGAGCGCCTTGTTCTCTCGGGTTAACTGTCTTTTTCGCCTTCAACTACCTGTGCTTATAACCCATTGTCAAATTCAAGGTTCCTCAATTTCCCTTTCAGAGCATGGATGGTAGGCTGATACTCCCTTTAGTTTTCTCCCCAAGCTAACCTTTCTTGAATCTTATCATCGAAAGCTTGAACATGAGGCCTTTTGGAAGGCCTTTCCGGTTCGAGTTCTGGTTCTTCATTAATGCAATTTCTTTTTCCAAACCTCACTGCATAACCCGGATCTACTTCACCTTTGGCCAGGTCAGGAACTTGAGTATCTTCTTTTAAATACCGACACCCATTCCAATTTTGTTGAATCAAGGCTTCGACAATAACCTGGGTAGTCAAGTCTTCATCCTCCGGTACTATTTGATACCGATCCAACTGCCTCAAGACCCTTTGGGGAGCATAGGGTTGGACACTTTTCAGGCCCATTAACAGCAAATGATTTCATGTAGTTGACAAATGTATGACCTCTATGACAGACAGCCATCCCAGGGTCCACACTATCTGATTTGCCCGTAAAGTTCTCAGATGGTCGATCCAAGCACCAACTCCCTCCGGGGAATTGTAATCTTTTACTCTTTCTTCAAATCTTTCGGTGAAATTGGTTTTGTCAGGACCATAGATCATGAATTTCGGGTGATGACGAAGGTGTTCGACTAGCCAGATATGGAGAATATTGTTGCAACCTTCGAAGAATGTTTCCCCTGACTTGCACTACGTTAAAGCCCAGTAAATATCAGACAATATGAGTGGAGCTAGAGTGTGATCCTTTTTCTCAGTCAAAACTTGGGCAATTCTAGCCACACGAACATCAATGTTCCCTTTTACATTTGGAAAGACCATTACACCCAGGGATGCCACTATGAAGGCTCTTCGGCGGTGAATTATCCAAGTATCCGTGTCTTGTTTGTTGTTTAGCCCTTTTTCATGTGTTTCGAACCCGTCTAGAAAGCCATATCTAGACTACAAGAAAAAGAACGAGCAACAACCATCAACTACCCGGCTCTTTCTGAGTAGTTTGCTGATGGATAGGAAATCAAAGAAACGGCGCACTGACTGTCACGACCCGAATTTTTCACCGTCAGGACCGTGATGGCGCCTAACGTGGAACCCGCTAGGCAAGCCAACATGAGCATTTAATTTACCTTATTCCTTTATTATTACCTAATAATATGTGAAATACAATGCTAACATAGATAGAAATACAAAATTAAGCAAGGTATATAAACTCAATGTAATGCCTTTACGAAATTTCACAAAAAAAAACAATCCCAGAATTTTGGAGTCACAAACTCACGGACTATCTACGAATAATACATATAATGGTATGAATGAAATAAGTACATCTGTTTCTGAAATAACTAGAACATAATACAAAAGAAGTAGGAAGGGACGCCAAGGCCTGCGGATTCCTGTAGGACTACCTCGGGGTCTCCACTGGACTGAAGGCAGCAACCTCGATCTATAGTCCGTAGGGTCCTACACCGGGATCTGCAAAAAAGTGCAGAGTGTAGCATCAATAAAACCTACCCCATGTACTGAGTAAGTGCCAAGCCTAACCTCGACGAAGTAGTTACGAGGCTAGGACACGACAACCAAAGTCAACCTGTACAATTTAATAGTATAGGGAGAAAAATAATACAACGAGAAATAAGCAGTTAAGCATAAGGGAAAAGGGGAACATGCTGAGGGGAGGAAATATCAAATAATGGAAATAACGAGCTAAGGCACCATTTGGATATCAATTTAAGCAACAGAATAGTAATACGAAAACAAGTGTACGACATCACCCATCATGCTTTTACTCTCGTCCTCACCATCAGAACCAATATATTCAGCACGGCATCACCCTTCGTGCTTTTACCTCAAAATATCATTGTACGACATTATCCTTCGTGCATTATCTCTCATATCATGGCACGACATCACCCTTCGTGATTTTACAATCACAATATCGGCACGGCATCACCCTTCGTGCATTAACATTCACTCAAAATCTCACGCACAACATCATCCTTCGTGCTTTTACACTGTTCCTCACCCAAACACATCAAATGATAACAATCCAACAACAATAACAGAGTAAACAGAAATAAACCATAACATCCCGACAAGGGAGTCAATAGTGGAATTAACACCATCCCGGCAAGGGTAAGAAGCTATATCCAATCTCACCTAGTACATAACTTCACATAAAAATCTTCAACTGAAAACTAATACTCAGCACTACTCAATATCAAGGAATTTCCACCAACATGGATAACTACAAGGTGAAACTCAAATATTACTTACGAAAAACCACATAAATCACAATATTCGACTCACGGGCATGCTTGACACCAACGTATAGGTACTCATCACCTCAGATATATGTTGAACATGATACTTACAAATAGAAATTAGGACACAACACCTATTCCCTCAAGCTAATATTAAGCCAAACACTTACCTCAAATTCCACGACCAAACTCAAGCCTCGATTACCGGTTTCCCTTTTGAATTTGACTCCAATTCACTTGTATCTAGACATATTCAACTCAATAACATCAATAAATGCCAAACAATTCCATCCCAACACTTAATTATTGATTTTACATAATTCTTCCCAAAAAGTCAAAAATCGACCCCGGGCCCGCTTGGTCAAAATACGAGGTTTAGACCAAAACTCGATCACCCATTCACGACGAGCCCGAATATGTAATTAGTTTCGGAATCCAACCCCAAATCAAGGTCTAAATTCCAAAATTTATAAAATTCCTAATTCTCCAAAAATCCCAAATTTCTACTCTTGAAGAACAAGATTTAGGCCTAGAAATCTAATCGGTGTTAATGGAAATTGTAGAAACGAGTCTAAGAACACATACCTATGGCTTTGTGGTGAAATCCCTCTTCAAAATCTCCCCTAAGCTACCTTGTTTTTGAAAATATGAAGAAATGGCTAAAATCCCGACTTGCTACTATTTTAAAGAAAAAAACTAGGCACTTACTCTATGCGTTCGCGTGCCTTGGCCGCGTTCGCATAGGCTTAATCCCCCAGTACTATGCGTTCGTGGACCACAAGCCGCGTTCGCAAAGCATTATAGGCTACCAAACCCCCAGCTCCCTTCCTACTCTATGCGTCCGCGACTGACCTGGTGCGTTCGTGTAGAGTAAACTCCCCAAGGCTCCGCGTTCGCACATAGGTATATGCGTTCGCATAGTGTAACCCAGCCTCCTTCCCTGTTTGTGCATTGCCTTCACGTGGGTTACCGCATGTTCACACAGTGTATTTCACCAGACACCAGAAACCAGCAATTACACTCGATTTTCTAAGTCCAGAAACACTCTGACGCCTATCCGAAACTCACCCGAGCCCTCGGGGCTCCAAACTAAACATGTACGCAACCTCAAAAACATCCTACGGACTTAATCGTGCGATCAAATCGCCAAACTAACATCTTAAACAACGAATTTAGCATAGAAATCAAAGAAAAATCTCAAAACTTTCAAAGTTTCAAATTTTACAAATACGGGTCCGAATCACGTCAAACGACCTCCGCTTCTTACCAAATTTTACAGACATATCATAATTATCATATTGAACCTGTACTACTCTCTGGAACAAAAATACGGGCCCGATACTATAAATTTCAAATATAACCAAATTCCTAAAAACCCTTATATTTTCAGAAAAACAATTTCTTTCAAAAATTCATTTCTCGGGCTTGGGACCTCGAAATTCGATTCCGGGCATATGCCCAAGTCCCATATTTTCATACGGACCCCGGGACTGTCGAATCATGGGTCCAAGTTTGTTTACCCAAAATGTTGACCGAAGTCAACTTAAATTTAATATTAAAGGCCAATTTATCATTTTTCTCAGTTTTTCACGTAGAAGCTTCTCGAAACACAATTTGACTTTATAAAATGAGAGATGAATTTTTGGGTCATCACATTCTCTACCTTTGAAAAAAACGTTCGTCCTCGAACGGACATAGAAAAGTACCTGAATCAGGGAAAAGATGGGGATATCAGCTACACATATCGGACTCGGACTCCGAGGTAGCTGCCTCGGCATGCTGACCTCTCCACTGGACACGAACCGAAGGATAAATCTTTGATCTTAACTAACGAACCTGTCGGTCTAATATGGCTACCGGCTCCTCCTCATAGGTCAAATCCTTGTCCAACTGGACACTGCTGAAGTCTAACACATGGGTTGGATCTCCGTGGTACTTTCGAAGCATTGACACATAAAACACCGGATGCACAACTGATAAATTCGGTGGCAATGCAAGACTGTAAGACACCTCTCCCACTCGGTCAAGAATCTCAAATGGACCAATGAATCTAGGGCTTAGCTTGAACTTCTTCCCAAATCTCATCACACCCTTCTTGGGAGACACCTGAAGAAATACCCGCTTCCCAACCATAAATGCCAAGTCACGAACTCTGCGGCCGACATAACTCTTCTTCCTGGAATGAGCTGTACGAAGTCTATCCTGAATGATCTTAACCTTATCCAAGGCATCCTGCACTAATTCTGTACCCAGCAACCGAGTCTCTCCCGGCTCAAACCACCCAACCGGTGACCGACACCGCCTACCATATAATGCCTTATAAGGAGCCATCTGAATGCTCGACTGATAGTTGTTGTTGTAGGCAAACTCAGCTAATGGCAAGAATTGATCCCAAGAGCGTCCAAAGTCAATGACACAGGCTCGTATCATATCCTCTAAAATTAGAATAGTACATTCGAATTGTGCGTCCGTCTGAGGATAAAATGTTGTGCTCAACTCAACCCTCATTCCCAACTCACGCTAAACTGCCCTCCAGAAATAGAAGGTAAACTGCGTACCTCGGTCAGAAATAATAAACATGGTCATACCATGAAGACGAACAATCTCCCTAATGTAGATCTCTTCCAATCTCTCTGAAGAGTAGGAAACTACCACAGGAATGAAATGTGCTGACTTGGTCAGCCTATATACAATGACCCATATTGCATCGAACATTCTCTGAGTCCGTGGGAGTCCAACAACGAAATACATGGTGATACGCTCCCACTTCCACTCAGGAATATCAATCTGCTGCATCAATCCGCCAGGTCTCTGATGCTTGTATTTTACTTGCTGACAATTTAAGCACCAAACTACATATGCCACAATATCCTTCTTCATCCTCCTCCACCAATAATGCTGTCGCAAATCCTGGTACATCTTCGTGGCGCCGGGATGGATAGAATGCTGGGAACTATGGGCCTCCTCTAATATCAACTCACGAAGTCCATCCACATTGGGTACACAAATACGACCCTGAATCCGTAAAACTCCATCATCACCAACTTTAACCTGCTTGGCATTACCTTGCTGGACCGTATCCCTAATGACACACAAATGAGGATCATCATACTGCCGGTCTCAAATACGATCAAATAACGAGGAACGAGCAACTATATAAGCTAGAACATGGCCGGGCTCAGAAACATCCGATCTCATGAACCGATTGGCTAAAGCCTGAACATACAAATTAAGAGGTCTCTCTCCAACCGGAATATAAGAAAGACTACCCATGCTGGATGACTTCCTACTCAAAGCATCGACCACCACATTGGCCTTCCCCGGATGATATAAGATGGTAATGTCATAGTCTTTCAACGGCTCCAACCATCTCCTCTGCCTCAAATACAACTCCTTATGCTTGAACAAATATTGTAAACCCTTGTGATCCGTGAACACCTCACAAGACACGCCATATAAATAATGCCTCCAAATATTCAGCGCGTGAACAATGGCTGCTATCTCCAAATCATTAACTGGATAATTCTTCTCGTGGATATTCAACTAACGCGAAGCATATGCAATAACCTTGCCATCCTGCATCACACTGCACCAATTCCAACCTGAGATTCATCACAATACACAGTATATGGCCCTGAACCTGTGGGCAAAACCAACACCGGTGCCGTGGTCAAGGCTATCTTGAGCTTCTGAAAGCTTGCCTCACACTCATCTGACCACCTGAACTGGGCACCTTTCTGAGTCAACCTGGTCATCGGGGCTACAATAGATGAAAAACATTCCACAAACCGTCGATAGTAACCTGCTAAGCCCAAGAAACTCCAAATCTCTGTAGCTGACGTGGGTCTAGACCAATCTTTGACTGCTGAAATCTTCTTGGGATCTACCTGGATACCTCTGTTGATACAACATGATCCAGGAATGCAACTGAGCTCAACCAGAACTCATACTTAGAAAACTTGACATACAACTGACTGTCCCTCAGAGTCTGAAGAATAACTCGAAGGTGCTGCTCGTGCTCCTCCCAGCTGCGGGAATAAATCAGAATATCATCAATGAAGACAATCATGAAGGAATCCAAATAAGGCCTGAACACTCGGTTCATCAAGCCCATGAAAGTTGATGGGGAATTTTTCAATCCGAATGACATCACTAAGAACTCATAATGCCCGTACCGAGTGCAAAAAGCTATCTTAGGGACATCGGATGCCCTAATCCTCAACTGATGGTAGCCAGACCTCAAATCGATCTTCAAAATTACCTTGGCACCCCGAAGCTGATCAAACAAATCATCAATTCGCGGCAATGGATACTTGTTCTTGATAGTAACCTTGTTCAATTGCCGATAATCTATACGCATCCTCATCGACCCATCCATCTTCTTAACAAAAAACACAGGCGCACCCCATAGCGAGACACTAGGCTTGATGAAGCCTTTATCAAGAAAATCCTGCAATTGTTCTTTCAACTACTTCAACTCTTGCGGGGCCATACGATATGGCGGAATAGAAATGGGTTGAGTGCCCGGATCCAAATCAATGCAAAAGTGAATATCCCTGGCGGGTGGCATACCCGGTAGGTCTGCAGAAAAAATCTCTGGAAACTCACGGACTATGAGCACTGACTCCATAGAAGGAACCTCGGCACTAGAATCACGAACATAAGCCAAATAGGCCAAACACCCCTTCTCGACCATGCGCCGAGCCTTCATATATGAGATAAACCTACTGGAAGAATGACCAGGAGTCCCCCTCCACTCCAGTCGAGGCAACCTCGATAATGCTATTGTCACGATCTTGGCATGACAGTCCAGTATGGCATGAGATGACACATAGGAATATGTGGACCCTGGATCAAATAAAACTGAAGCATCCCTGCTGCAAACTGAAACCATACATGTGATAACTGCATCAGAGGCCTCAACCTAAAGTCTGGCCGGAATAGCATAACATCGGTACTGGGTCCCACCAGTCTGGACTACGTTCTTGGGATGGCCTCCTACTGGCTGATATCTACCTCTAGCAGCCTGGCATCTACCTCGAACGGTTTGACCTCCACCTATAACACCTCGAGCCCCACCACTAGCTGGCTGAGCGGGTGGTGGAACACCTGGTACTGGAACCATAGCACGAGAACCCTGGTGCTGAAAACTGCTCGAGGCTCGAGGGCAAAAACTAGCAATGTGCCTTTGATCACCACAAGTATAACAATCCCTCGGCTGTTGAGGCTGCTGACCCTGAAACTGACCCTGACGACTTGAGTAACCACCCTGAAAACCCCGAATTGGTGGTGCACTGATAGGATTTGATGGTGCACTGTAGGGAAACTGATCAAAATACTGCATATGAGAACCTCGGCCACCTGGAGCACTCCGAGAAACCTGAAGTACCGAATGAAACAACCTAGGAATATGGCCCCTACCAAAATAATCCTTGCCTCCAAATGAGGCGCCACTGAACCTGCCAAAATGACGGGGTCTCTTGTCAGACCCTTGACCACCCCCTGCAACATTACCATCTCAACTCGTCTGGCCACGTTGACTGCATCCTAGAAAGAAATCTCACTCCTTGTCTCCTTGGCCATCTGCAATCTGATCAACTGAGCTAGTCCCTCAATAAATCTCCTCATCCTCTCTCTCTCGGTGGGAAGTATCATAATAGCATGTCGAGCCAAGGTAACAAATCTGGTCTCGTACTAGGGTACAGTCATAGCGCCCTGCTGGAGATGCTCAAACTGCCTCCGAAGATCCTCTCTCGATAGGAAGAAACTTCTCCAGAAATAGCTAAGTGAACTGGGCCCAAGTCAAGGCCGGTGATCCAACTGGTCTAGCCAAACAATAATCTCTCCACCAAGTCTTGGAAGGACCTGACAGACGAAAGGTAAAAAAGTCGACCCCATTGGTCTGCACTATTACCATGTTCCGTAGAACCTCATGGCAACTATCCAAATAGTCCTAGGGATCCTCTGAAGATGCACCGCTATAAGTAGTAGTGAAAAGCTTGGTGAACCTGTCCAACCTCCACAAAGCATCAGTAGACATAGCTGCTCCATCACCGGTTGGGGCCACAATACCCGGCAGAACTACCCCAGCTGGCTGAGCTACTGGAATCTGAAGCTGAGGAGCTAACTGCTTCAGAGTGCGAGTAATGGGAGTCTGGGCTCCTCCCCCAGCCTGAGAGACGGCTGGTGCTGTAGGAAGAAAACCTGCCTGAGAGACACTCTCCATGAGGCCCACTAGACGGACCAGAGCATCCTGGAGTACTGGGGTGGAAATGAACCCCTCGGGAACCTGAGCTGGAAAAACTGGGACTGTCTGGGCAGGAACCTCATCAGCAAACTCTACCTGAGGTTCCGAAACTAGGGCTGTTGCTCTGGGCTAAGCTCTGCCCCTGCCTCGGCCTCTAGCACGGCCTCGTCCTTATCCTCGGCCCCTCATAGGAGCTGCAACTAGAGACTCAGGGTGCACTGATCAGTGGATGAAGAAGCACATGTTCTCGCCATGTGGGAGAGAACAGAATAGAAATTCAGTTAGCATTTAGAATTCAAATTGCACGATAGAGAAAAACAGATGTGAAGTTATTCCTCAACTCTGAAGCCTCTGGGGGATAAGGACAGATGTCTCCATACCGATCCTCAGAATCTATAAAGCTTGTCCGTGAATTAATGAGACCTAATAAACCTAGTGCTCTGATACCAATTTGTCACGACCCGAATTTCCCACCATCGGGACCGTGATGGCGCCTAACGTTGAACCCGCTAGGCAAGCAAACGTGAACATTTAATTTTCCTTATTCCTTTATTATTAACTAATAATATGTGAAATACAACGGTAACATAGATAGAAGTACAAAATGAAGCAAGGTATATAAACTAAATGTAATGCCTTTTCAAAATTTCACAAAAAAAAAAAAACAAATCCCAGAATTTTGGAGTCAAAAACTCACGGATTATCTACGAATAATATATATAACGGTTTGAATGAAATAAGTACATCTGTTTCTGAAATAACTAGAAAAAAATACAAAAGAAGTAGGAAGGGACGCCAAGGCTTGCGGACGCCTGAAGGACTACCTCGGGTCTCCACTGGACTGAAGACAGCAACCTCGATCTATAGTCCGTAGGGTCCTACACCGGGATCTGCAAAAAAGTGCAGAGTGTAGCATCAGTACAACAAAACCCATGTACTGAGTAAGTGCCGATCCTAACCTCGGCGAAGTAGTGACGAGGCTAGGACACGCCAACCAAATCAACCTGTGTAGTTTAATAGTATACCGAGAAAAATAATACAACGAGAAATAAGCAGTTAAGCATAAGGGAAAAGGGGAACATGCTGAGGGGAGGAAATATAAAATAATTGAAATAACAAGGTAAGGCACAATTTGGATATCAATTTACGCAACAGAATGGTAATACGAAAACAAGTGCACAGCATCACCCTTCGTGCTTTTACTCTCGTCCTCACCATCAGAATCAATATATTCAGCACGACATCACCCTTCGTGATTTTACCTCACAATATCATGGCACGACATTATCCTTTGTGCATTATCTCTCATATCATGGCACGACATCACCCTTCGTGCTTTTACAATCACAATATCGACATGGCATCACCCTCCGTGCATTAATATTCACTCAAAATCTCACGCACGACATCACCCTTCGTGATTTTACACTCTTACTTACCCAAACACATCAAATGATAGCAATCCAACAAGGAACAATAACGGAGTAAACAAAAATAAACCATAACATCCCGCCAGGGAGTCAACAGTGGAATTAATACCATCCCGCAAGTCTAAAATCGACCACGGGCCTGCTTGGTCAAAACACGAGGTTCGGACCAAACCCGATCACACATTCACCCACGATCCCGAATATGTAATTAGTTTCGGAATCCGACCCCAAATCGAGGTCTAAATTTCCAAATTTTGTAAAATTCCTAGCTCTCCAAAAATCCCTAATTTCTACCCTTGAAGAACAAGATTTAGGCCTAGAAATCTAATAGATGTTAATGTAAATTGAAGAAGACGAGTCTAAGAACACATACCTATGGTTTTGTGGTGAAATCCCTTTTCAAAAATCTCCCCTAAGCTACCTTGGTTTTGAAAATATGAAGAAATGGCTAAAATCCCGACTTACTACTGTTTTAAGAAAAAAAAAATTGAATACTTACTCTATGCTTTCGCGTACCTTGGCCGTGTTCACATAGGCTTAATCCCCCAGGCCTACGCGTTCGCGGACCACAGGCCGCGTTCGCACAGCATTATAGGCTACCCAACCCCCAACTCCCTTCCTACTCTATGCATTCGCGACTGACCTGGTACGTTCGCATAGAGTAAACTACCCATGGCTCCGCGTTCTCACCTAGGTCCATGCATTCGCATAGTGTAACCCAACCCCCTTCCTTGTGTGTGCATTCTGTTCGTGTAATCCTAATTTCGGAAACACATATTAAATAAAATCAATAGAAAAAAAGATGAAATAAGTGAGTCTACAATGAAAATATCGCCACTTGGCACATACAAAATACAACTTTTTCCAAAACCCGGAACATCACTTTTGTCACAAGATCTGTCTCAAAATAGATCTTTACAACGAGAGGGAATTTACATGAAAAGGAAATCTATCTAAATCTGGAGTGGAAGGTGACTCGAAGGACTCTGCAGACGCAGCAGAATTACCTTTTGATCTCCTAAAAGCTGCTGCTCGGACCCCTAACCAAGAAACTGAGCGTTGGTACCTAGATCTGCACACGAAAAAAATGTGCAGGAAAAGGCATGTGTACACCTCAAATTGGTACCCAGTAAGTGCCAAGCCTAACCCCAGTCGAGTAGTGACGAGGTCAGGTTAAGGCTCTACTGGATTTTATAGTAAAACATTATATAAAAAAATGTGAACAGAGAGATATGATAAGCTGAGGCAAATCAATAGAAATAATGAGCAAAAAGGAAATAACAACAGGGAGCCCTCGGATCAGCACAACATATATCACAGTAATAAGTATGCAATGCAGTACAGGGGGAAAGCTCCCGGAATCTTGTCCGTAGTTCCAATTTAAATATGCAATGCAGTACAAGGGGGAAAGCTCCCGGAATCTCGTCCGTAGTCCCAATTTAAATATGCTATGCAGTATGGGGGAAAGCTCTCGGAATCTCATCCGTAGTCCCAATTCAAATATGCAATGCAGTACAGGGGGAAAGCTCCCGGAATCTCATCCGTAGTCCCAATTTAAATATGCTATGCAGTATGGGGGAAAGCTCTCGGGATCTCATCCGTAGTCCCAATTCAAATATGCAATGCAGTACAGGGGGAAAGCTCCCGGAATCTCATCCGTAGTCCCAATTTAAATATGCTATGCAGTACAAATACATGATACAATTTTTATTTAAAACAGTTCAAGAGAAATCACAGGCAAAATATGGATATAACTACCTAAGCATGGTGCATATAGTAATAACTAGGGAAAATTCAAGTAAAACAGGTAGGTATGCTATTTTCTAATCTAAACTACATAGTCGATACAGGAATCAGTGAAATTGGACTGAAATGATTTAAGTCATGGAGGAAAAATGGAGTTTTTGCAACAATAGCACGTGTACGTACTCGTCACCTCACGCACACAGCGCCCAATTAACATAAACAATATTAAACAGCCTAGGGGAAGTCCCCAACACAAATTTAGGCAAGACAATTACCTCGACTGCACTACTCAACTCGAAACCACGCTCTTTCCACGAGTATCCGACTCCGAATGGCCCAATTCTATTCAATTCGATTGCATAATGTAAATATCACTTTAAGGAATCAAAATAGCTAATAAGTTCGAAGCTAATACGCGAAATTAGGAAAATCGCCCAAAAAGTCCCCTGGGCCCATGCCTCAGAATCGAGTTAAAGTTACAAATTTAGAACACTCATTAACTCACGAACTCATACGAACAAGAATCATCGAAAACCAACGACAAAATCCTATTAAATTCTCAGATTTTCTAATTAGGAAAACTTCTTCCCATTTGCATGATTTCCACCTAAATCCTTTAATTGCATGGAAGAAAAGGCCATAGATTAATGATATACAAAGGGAATAGGGTTAGGAATTGTTACATACGAAACTTATCCTCAAACTCACTCCAAATTGCCTACACCGAGCTCCAAATGATTTTAGAAGTTATGAAATTCAAGCCCTCAAATCTGATATATCTGCCCAGCGATTTCCGCACCTGCGCCCCCTTGGACCGCACCTGCGGAATATCTATCGCAGGTGCGAAAACCCACTAAAAGGCCTGTGGCCGCACCTGCGGTCAATTGGCCGCATGTGCAGCTCCGCCCCTGCGGAAAACCAACCGCACCTGCGAGGACTGGGTGACTTGGACAAGACTGCACCTGCGTGTCCGCACCTGCGGAAGGTCCATCGCAGGTGCGAGACACCAGAACCAACAACGATTCAGCTGTTCTTCCAAGTTCTAAATTCATCTGTTGAGCATTTGAAACATCCCCGAAGCCCCCGGGACCTCAACCAGACTTACCAACCAGTACTAATACCTTATCCAAACTTAGTCGAGCCTCCAAAACACATCACATAACACCAAATCACCAATTATACATGGATTCAAGTCTACGAATTTATGAAATTTCCAACATCTACAACCATGCCGAAACACATCAAAACTAGTCTGAATGACCTCATATTTTACACACATGTCACAAATGATACAACGAGCCTACAACCACTCTCAGAATTCCATTCCTAGCCCGATATTAAAATTCCACCTATCGGCCGAAATCGCCGAAATTCTAACTTTCGCCAATTCAAGCCTAAGTCTACTACAGACCTCGAATGCACATTTCAGACATACTCCTAACTCCGAAATCACCCAAAGGAGCTAACGGAGTTGACGGAACCCCATTCCGGACCCGTCTTCTCACACTCCAACTATGGTCCGATTTTTAAGGCTTAAACTCACATAGAAGGACTATGTGTCCAAAAACTATCCGAATTTCACCACTCAATGTTCCAACAAGTCCCAAAAGCAGAAATAGACATAGAGAAAATAGTTATTAGGGGATTGGGGCGCTAAATCTCAAAATGACCTACCGGGTTGTTACATTCTCCCCCTCTTAAGAAAATCGTTCGTCCTTGGACGAGTATAGAGACATACCTGAAGCTGTGAAAAGATGAGGGTAATGACTGTGCATATCCTGCTCGGTCTCCCAAGTCGCCTCCTCGACTGGCTGACCCCACCACTGAACCTTTACTGACCCAATATCCTTTGACCTGAGCTTTTTGACCTGTCTATCCAATATAGCGACTGGCTCCTCAACATATGATAAATCCTTGTCCAGCTGGACTTAACTGAAATCCAAAACATGAGTCGGGTCACCATGATACTTCTGGAGCATGGAGACGTGGAATACCGGATGAACTTATGCTAGGTTGGAAGGCAGGGCTAGCTAATAAGCAACCTCCCCAACACGTCGCAACACCTCAAAAGGGCCAATAAATCTCGAACTCAGCTTACCCTTCTTCCTAAATCTCATGACGCCCTTCATAGGCGATACCTAAAGTAAACCCCGATCACCAGCCATAAATGCCAAATCACGAACCTTCCGGTCCGCATAACTCTTCTGCCTGGACTGAGCTGCGCGAAGTCTCTCCTGAATCACCTTCACCTTGTCCAGGGCATCCTGGATCAAATATTTACCCAACAATCGGGCCTCGCCCAGCTCAAACCATCCCACTGGGGACCGGCATCATCTACCATACAAAGCCTCATACGGTTCCATCGAAATGTTGGACTGGTAGCTGTTATTATAAGAAAACTCTGCAAGTGGAAAGTATCGGTCCCATGACCCTCCGAAATCCATCACACATGCACGGAGCATATCCTCAAGAATATGAATCGTGCGCTTGGACTGCCCATCCATTTGAGGATGAAAGGCTGTACTCAACTCAATTTTGGTGCCTAGCTCCTGCTGAACGGCTCTCCAGAACCTGAAGTGAACTGTGTACCTCTATCTGAAATGATAGATACTGGAATACTGTGGAGGCGAACAATCTCCCTAATATAAATCTCCGCCAACCTCTCGGAGGAGCATGTAGTCAACACAGGAATGAAATGGGCTGACTTAGTCAACCGATCCACAATCACCCAAATAGCATCGAAATTCTTCAAAGTCCGAGGAATTCCAACCACGAAGTCCATGGTGATCCGCTCCCACTTCCACTCTAGAAGCTCAATCTGCTGAAGTAACCCTCCCGGTCTCTGATGCTCAGATTTGACTTGCTAACAGTTGAGACACTTGGCCACAAACTCCACTATATCCTTTTCATCCTTCTCTACCAATAGTGATGTCTCATATCTTGGTACATCTTCGCGGTACCTGGGTGAATGGAATACCGTGAGCTATGGGCCTCCTCAAGAATCAACTCCTGAAGCCCATCCACATTGGGCACACAAATCCGACCCTGCATCCTTATCACACCGTCATCTCCTATAGTAACATCCCTGGTGTCACCTCGTCGAACCCTGTCCTGAAGAACCAGAAGGTAGGGATCATCATACTGGAACTCTCGAATGCGGTCATAAAGAGGAGACCGAGCCACAACACAAGCTAAAGCCCGACAAGGCTCCGAAACATTCAACCTCACGAACTGACTGGCTAAGGACAGAATATCTAAGGCTAAGGGCCTCTCAACTATCGGAAGATATGCCAAACTCCCCTAACTCTCCGCCCGGCGACTCAAGGCGTCGGCCACCACATTGGCCTTCCCCGGGTGGTATAATATAGTGATGTCATAGTCCTTTAGCAACTCCAACCATCTCCTCTAGCGCAAATTGAGGTCCTTCTTCTTGAATATGTGCTGCAAACTCCGGTGATCGGTGAAAATCTCACAGGGAACACCGTATAAATAACTACGCCATATCTTCAGGGCGTGAACAATCGCTGCCAACTCGAGATCATGAACTGGGTAGTTCTTCTCATGCACCTTCAACTGTCTAGACGCATAGGCAATCACCCTACCGTCATGCATCAATACCGCTCCGAGGCCAATCCTCGAAGCATCACAATAGACGGTATAGGACCCTGAACCTGTAGGCAATACCAACACTGGAGCTGAAATCAGTGCCGTCTTGAGCTTCTGAAATCTCCCCTCACACTCCTCAGTCCACTTGAACGGAGCACCCTTTTGAATCAACCTGGTCATCGGTGCTGCAATGGATGAAAACCCTCCACAAAACGACGATAGTACCCAGCCAAACTAAGGAAACTGCAGATCTCCGTAGCTGATGACGGTCTAGGCCAACTCTGAACCGCCTCAACCCTCTTCGGATCTACCTTGATCCCATCCCAAGACACTATGTGGCCCAATAATTCCACTGAGTCGAGCCAGAACTCACATTCAGAGAATTTTGCATACAATATCTTCTCCCACAAAGTCTGAAGCACAGTCTTCAAATGCTGCTCATGATCTTCCCGTGATCAGGAATACACTAGGTTGTCGTCAATAAACACAACGAAGAAGGAATCAAGATAAGGCCGAAACACACTGTGCATCAAATGCATAAAAGCTGATGGGGCATTGGTCAGCCAAAATGACATAACGAGAAACTCATAGTGGCCATATCTTGTCCTGAAGGCAGTCTTCGGGATATCTGGCTCCCGAATCTTCAACTTATGATATCCAGAATGCAAGTCAATCTTGGAGAATACCCTGGAACCCTGTAGCTGGTCGAGTAAATCATCAATGAGAGGCAAAGGATACCTGTTCTTCACGGTGACCTTGTTCAACTGCCGATAATTAATACACATGCGCATAGAACCATCCTTTTTCTTCACAAATAATACTGGAGGACCCCAAGGTGATACACTAGGTCTAATGAAACCCTTATCAAGAAACTCTTGTAACCGCTCCTTCAAATCCTTCAACTCAGGAGGAGCCATACGGTAATGAGGGATAGAAATGGGCTGAGTGCCCGGCAACAAATCAATGCCGAAGTCAATATCTTTGTCGGGCGGCATACCTAGAAGATCAGTTGGGAATACATCAGAAAAGTCCCTCACTACTGGAACTAACTTAACTAGAGGGGTATCAACACTGACATCTCTCACATAGGCCAAGTACACACCACACCCCTTCCCAACCATCCGCTAATCCTAAAGAAATGAAATGACCCTGTGGGGAGTATACTCTAAGGTACCTCTCCACTCTAGTCTCGGAAAGCCTTGCATAATCCAGTGTCACGGTCTTAGCGTGACAATCAAGAATAGCATAATGGGGCAACAACCAGTCCATGCCCAAGATAACATCGAAATCTACCATGCTGAGTAATAATAAATCAGCCCTGGTTTCAAAACCACTAAGAGAAATCAAACACGACCGATATACATGGTCCACAACTAGAGAGTCTCCCACAGGAGTAGATACATAGATAGGGGAACTCAAAGTATCCTGAGATATCCCCAAATGTGGAGCAAAATAAGAGGACACATATGAATACGTAGAGCCTGGATCGAATAATACTGATGCATCCCTATGGCAGACAGGGACAATACATGTGATGACTTAGTCTGAAGTAACTGCCTCAGAATAGACTGGAAGGGCATAGTATCTGGCCTGGCCTCCCCTTCTAGGGCGGCCTCTACCTCCGCGACCCCCACCTCGAGCTGGATGAGGAGGTGGAGTGGAAGCTTGGGCTGGAAGAATAGCCGGAGGACCCGGCGGAGCACGTGGAGGCTGATAAGACTATAGAGGTGCACCTCGTCTGGCCCTGGGGAAATCGTTAATCAAGTGATGAGTGTCACCACACTCAAAACAACCCCTCGAAGTACGCTGCGGCTGAGACTGAATAGGAGCTGGCCTGCTGGGCTGGCCGGAAATAGCACCTCGAACTGGAGGCATGCTGGATACTGCGGTGCATAATAGAACTCCTGAGGTCTAGGAGGAGATGGAATACCGCTGGCTATTGGAAGGGTTGAATGAACAGGGCGACCCACAAAGCCCCTACCGTCACGTGTTGCTGGTGTATGAGCTCCTGAAAAATGGCCAGTCTCTCGAGAGCTCTTGGCCTCCCTCTCTTCTCTGTCCCGGGCGAACATGCCCTCTACTCTCCTGGGAATACTCACTGCTTACTGGTAAGTGATATCCATCTCCAACTCTCTGGCCATACTGGTCCGAATACTAGGATGGAGTCCCTCGGTGAAGAGGCGAACCCGCTCTCTAACTGTGGCAACCAAGGCTAGGGCATGCGGAGCTAACTCACTGAAATGGACTGCATACTCTGACACAGTCATAGTACCCTGGCGCAACTGCTGAAACTCCGTGCAACAAGTATCCCTGAGGCTTTGTGGGACATACTCTCGCAAAAACATCTCTGAAAACTGAGTCCAAGTGAGTGAGGCTGCCTCGTCCGGACTACTCAGCTCATAGGCCCGCCACTACTGATATGCCGCTCCCCTCAGCTGGAAAGTGGTGAAAGTAACCCCACTGGTCTCCACAATGCCCATAGTGCGAAGAATACGATGACACTCCTCAATAAATACCAGAGCGTCATCTGAACCTAGTCCGCTGAAAGTAGGTTGATGGTACTTCTTGTACGTCTCGAGTCTGAGTTGCTCGGCCTCAGAAGTCGCTGCCCTAGCATCATGCTGAATTGGAGCTGCTGGGGACATAGGAATATACTCCGGGGCCTGATCAACCTGGCCCCTCTGATCAGGAGTACGGGTTGCGGGAGTCTGTTCCCCTCCTCCGATCAGAGATGTAGCAGAAGCTATCGAAAATAGTCCAGCATGCGCTAGAGTACTGAACATGCTCATGAACTGAGTGAAGGTATCCTGAAAGGCTGGAGAAGCAATAGGGACCTCCTGTGCCGGCTCTCCAGCTGGGGCTGCCATAGGATCATCTGTCGCTACTCTTGCCACTGCTTAGGCTACACCGCACGGTCGTCCTCTACCCCGACCTCTGGCGGCTCAGGCAGGGGGCTCAGGTGCCTGGTCATCAGTCCTCCCAGTACGGGTCCTCACCATCTGTGGGAAAGAATAGAATAGAATTTTAGAACTTTTGATGTCAATAACTCGCACGAAAAATGAAATCAAAGAAATATGATTGTTCCTAACAATTACATAGCCTCCCGAAGATAGATACGGACGTCTCTGCACCGATCCGCGAGACTCTAATAAACCGGCTTGTGACTCGTGACAGCTATGAACCTAGAAGCTTTGATACCAACTTATCACGACCCGATTTTCCCTCTGAAGGCATCGTGACGACACCTAGTTTCTATGACTAGGTAAGCCTATTTGCGGAAACACCTATTAAATAAAAGCAATAGAATCAAAAACGAAATAAGTGAGTCTCCATTGAAAACATCGCCACTTGGCGCATACAAAATACAACTTTTCCCAAAACCCGGAACATCACTTTAGTCATAAGCTCTGTCTTAAAATAGCTCTATACAACGAGAGGGTGTTAACATGAAAAGGAAATCTATCTAAATCTGGAGTGGAAGGTGACTCGAAGGACTCTGCGGACGCGGAAGAATTACCTTTCGGTCTCCTAAAAGTTGCTGCTTGGACCCCTAGCCACAAAACTGAGCGCTGGTACCTGGATCTGCACACAAAAAACATATGCAGGAAAGGGCATGTGTACACCACAAATTGGTACCAAGTAAGTGCCAAGCCTAACCCCAGTCGAGTAGTGACGAGGCCAGGTTAAGACTCTACTGGATTTTATAGTAAAAAAGTTTATAAAGAAAATGTGAACAGAGATATATAATAAGCTGAGGTAAATCAGTAGAAACAATGAGAAAAAAGGAAATAAAAACACGGAGCCCTCGGCTCAACACAACATATATCACAGTAATAAGTATGCAATGCAGTACAGGGGGGAAAGCTCCCGGAATCTCGTCTGTAGTCCCAATTTAAATATACAATGCAGTACAGGGGGGAAAGCTCCCGGAATCTCGTCCGTAGTCCCAATTTAAATATGCTATGCAGTACACGGGGAAAGCTCCTGGAATCTCGTCCGTAGTCCCAATTTAAATATGCTACGCAGTACAAATACATGATACAATTTTTATTTAAAACAGTTCAGGAGAAAACACAGGTAAAATATGGATAAAACTACCTAAGCATGGTGCATATAGTAATAACTAGGGAAAATTCATGTAAAACAGGTAGGTATGCTATTTTCTAATCTAAACTACATAGTCGATACAGGAATTAGTGAAATATGAGTGAAATGATTTAAGTCGTGGAGGAAAAATGAAGTTTTTGCAACAATATCCCGTGTACGTACTCGTCACCTCACGCACACGGCGCCCAATCAACATAAACAGTATTAAAACATCCTAGGGGAAGTCCCCAACACAGAGTTAGGAAAGCCATTTACCTCGACTGCACTACTCAACTCGAAACCACGCTCTTGCCACGAGTATCTGACTCTGAATGGCCCAAATTTATTCAATTCGATTGCATAATGTAAATATCACTTTAAGGAATCAAAATAGCTAATAAGTTCGAAGCTAACATGCGAAATTAGGAAAATCTCCCAAAAAGTCCCCCGGGCCCACGCCTCAGAATCGAGTGAAAGTTACAAATTTAGAATACTCATTCACTCACACGAACAAGAATCATCGAAAACCAACGACAAAATCCTATTATATTCTCGGATTTTCTAATTAGGAAAACTTCTTCCCATTTGCATGATTTTTCACCTAAATCCCTTAATTGCATGGAAGAAAAGGCCATAGATTAATGATATACAAAGGGAATAGGGTTACGAATTGTTACCTATGAATCTTGTCCTCAAAACTTATTCCAAATAGCCTACACCCGAGCTCCAAATGATTTTAGAAGTTATTAAATTCAAGCCCTCGAATCTTATATATCTGCCCAGCGATTTCCGCATCTACGCCCCCTTGGACCGCATCTGCGGTCCTGTACTTGTCGAATATCTATCGCAGGTGTGAAAACCCACTAAAAGGCCTGGGGACGCACCTACGATCAATTGGCCGCATCTGCGGCTCTGCACCTGCGGAAAACCAACCGCACCTGCGAGGACTGGGTGACTTGGCCAAGCCCGCACCTGCGAGCCCCTCGTCCGCACCTGCGGAAGGTGCATCGCAGGTGCGAGACACCAGTACCAGCAATGGTGCAGCTGTTCATCCAAGTTCTAAATTCACCTGTTGAGCATCTGAAACATCCCCGAGGCCCCCGAGACCTCAACCAAATTTACCAACTAATCCTAATACCTTATCCAAACTTAGTCGAGTCTCCAAAACACATCACATAACACCAAAATCGCCAATTATACATGGATTCAAGCCTAAGAACTTATGAAATTTCCAAAATCTACAACTGATGCCGAAACACATCAAAACTAGTCCGAATGACCTCAAATTTAATACAGGTCACAATTGATACAACGGACCTACAACCACTCTCGGAATTCCATTCCGAGCCCGATATCAAAATTTCACCTATCTGCTGAAATCACCGAAATTCTAACGTTCGCCAATTCAAGCCTAAATCTACTACAGACCTCGAAAGCACTCTCCAAACATGCTCCTAAATCCGAAATCACCCAACGAAGCTAACGGAGTCGACATAATCCCATTCCGTACCCGTCTTCCCACATTTCCAACTATGGTCCGATTTCTAAGGCTTAAACTCAATAGAAGGACTATATGTCCAAAAACTCTCCGAATTTCACCACTCAATGTTCCAACAAGTCCCAAAAGTAGAAATAGACATGGAGAAAATAGTTATTAGGGGATCGGGGCGCTAACTCTCAAAATGACCTACCGGTTCATTACAGTTCGTGTGGGTTACCACGCATTCGCACAGTGTATTTCACCAGAAACCAGCAATTACACCACAATGTCTAAGTCCAAAAACACTCTGACGCCTATCTGAAACTCACCCGAGCCCTCGGGGATCCAAACCAAACATGTACACAACCTCAAAAATATCCTAAGAACTTACTCGTGCGATCAAATCGCCAAAATAACATCTTAAACAACGAATTTAGCATAGAAATCAAAGAAAAATCTCAAAAAATTCAAAGTTTCAAATTTTACAAATATGGGTCCGAATCACGTCAAACGACCTCCGTTCCTTACCAAATTTTATAGAAATATCATAATTATCATATTTAACCTGTACCGGACTCCGGAACCAAAATACGGGCCGATACCATAAATTTTAAATATAACCAAATTCCTAAAAACTCTTATTTTTTCAGAAAAATAATTTCTTTCAAAAATTTATTTCTCGGGCTTGGGACCTCATAATTCGATTCTGGGCATACGCCCAAGTCCCATATTTTCCTACGGACCCTCTGGGACCGTCGAATCAGGAGTCCGGGTCCGTTTACCCAAAATGTTGACCGAAGTCAACTTAAATTTAATATTAAAGGCCAATTTAGCATTTTTCTCAGTTTTACACATAGAAGCTTCCCGTATATACGTCCGGGATGTGCACGCAAAATGAGGTAAGATAAAAGGAGGTTTTAAGGTCCTCGACCACAGTTTTGACTTTATAAAATGAGAGATGACTTTTTGGGCCATCACACTGACATGGGCCTTGGGAATATGAGTTGTTGGTTCCTTAAATTCCGATCAAAACCCGTATACCCTACTATTTCTTCCAAGGTAGGAGTGAGCTCGAAATCTGAGAAACATAATACATTATGAACTGGATCCTAGAATCTTACTAAGGCCTTGATTAAGTCATTTCTTAATTTAACCTTCATGATGTCAACGAGAGCCCCCAATTACTCAACTACCCATTCTTTACCCTCATCGTCTAGGTCATGCCACCACATTCAGAGTTGTAGTGGATCTTTCTCTATGATATTCAGTTGCGGATTCTGGACAGTACTCATTTTGCACCTGTGAATGGGTAGGGTTAAGATTGCTTCTAATTTTGAAAGGAAAAGACCAACAAATTCTTGTTACAAAGACCAATTTTAATTTTCAAAAGACTCCTCTCCTAAAAAGTGGCTATTTGCGCAACATTGACCAAAACGGTCATTTTTGCAAAATGGCCCCTTGCTTACTTTTGAATAAATTTTTGAGGCCGAGGCAGGGTATTTTTCTAGGAAAAGTGACAGACACGTCCGTTTTTAACGAAAATAGCCCTTCGACAATGTAAAATGTTCTAAGGCTATTTTGGCAAGAACGGTACAAGACTTCACCGAAGCTGAGTCGATTTTATATGAACTTATTTTTTTTTGTTTATTTTTTGAAAAGTGGGGTCGGTACCGGTAAGGTTTGTCTACGTATCTTACATCCGGTGAGAATCAGACCCATGTAGTTTAGTCAGTTTTGTACACAATTTGAAAAATATGATGTTGACTTATTTTGAAATCCTTTTTCTTCTTTTTTTTTTCCAGAGTTTCAAGGTATTTTTCAAATATCAAGGTTCTCAAAACTGGTAAATTTTCTATCCTCCCTCGCTCTTGGTTTTTCTGTTATTTTCTTTTTTAGCCGATCAACAAACAAATCGAAACAAATGATGTACACATAGCAGGTAAGATGCATCAGGATGGTCTTTTTGTTTTCGGGTACACCTGTCCTAGACGGATCCAACCCGTGTGTTGAGTCCCCTAAATCAAAAATGCACATGATGCAATAAGCGTTCCTACTAGGGATCCGGCATGAGGTTTTGTCATTCTAGGTTTAAACCTGGGGCTTTGTTCTAGACCTGGCTTACCCAAGCGAACAAGTCGAGACGAGGTGGGAGCGACGTACCGGTAGCACGAAAGGCTATCCGGCCTAGTGGCTGATCCATCCCCGTTCTTACTTGGTATGGCCTCTAATAGAAAAGCGCGTCACGCGAACGTGTGCACCAATTTTTAGAAGACTCAGAAGGGAGGCGTAAGAAGACAGTTTAAATACAGTTCAAATAAATATCAAAGCGGTAAATAAGTGACATTTAGCACAGTAGGCACAGAAGGACAGTAATATCAACAATCAGAAAAGCCAAGTAAAAACCACATTAACAAGCTCGAATTCTTGAACCCTGAACCAGAGATTCTGGGTTCAATCCCCAGCGGAGTTGCCAGAGCTGTCACACCTCCTTTTTCCCGAGGGTGGGATATGGGAGTTTTTCCAATTTGAGTGACATAATCGAATTTGGGATTATTTAGTTAATTTTAGAGTCGCCACTCAGATTTATTTACGATGTTCCGAGACACCATTTATTTATTTTAATATCCCAAATCGAGAAAACTTTTGACTCTGTTAAAAGTCTGCGAACCAGAAGACCCTGTAAGGAATTCTGTTAACCCGAGAGAAGGTGTTAGGCGCTCTCAAATTCTGTGGTTCTAGCACAGTCGCTTAATGATTTACACTTGGTCTAAATTGTTTAATTACTGATTTTAAAACCTATGTGCATTTTATATTTTTACCGCTTCTAATTATTCATTTATATTATCTTAAGACGAGTTACATATGCGTATACCCGATTGAATTGATGCATCAAAAATCATGTCATGCGGACGTGTACATAACTCATGATACTTGATTCATTTAAAAAAAAATAGTCAAAGTCGCGCAAGCTCATATTTTGGTTTTACTTAAAAATCGAGATCACGTCATGCGAACATGTACATAATCACGGTAATAATTTAAAATCCGATTCTAAAGGCATCTCTACGAATGTTCATTTTTTGAAACTTATTTGTGTCACGCGAACGTATACACAATTTTAAAGAATGTTTGTTACTAAAAAAAGAGTTATTCAAAGTTACGCAAACAAATACTTTGATTTTTAACCTTTGGAAAATCTTAAACATATCAATTGAAAACTCATAATAATATCTAGCTAAGGACGGGTCTAATGTATTTTGTTATTTTTTTTGAAAAATTGTGTTCCTAAGTAATTTTAAGATTAATACAAGGGTCATTATGTGCATTTGGGCTAGTAAAATTTTCAGAGCTAGCCACTAGTTGTTTCTATACCTAAATAGAGGAAATGGGCCTATTTTATGTATTGTAAATCTGGCTCAGTCTCGTGCTAAATATACTGGGCCAGTCACGTTTTGACAATTCAAAATACACACTGTCCATCTACGAATCTAATCCATGCAAGAGAAAAAGCGTCAAACATAGAACAACTATGGCATTTGAATATTAAGTTAACGATATTAATGAGATGTCTAATTATTTTAGGACCATACTAATTTCAGAATACAATGAAGCATTTAAGCCATTGGGCTTTCCACCCCCAAGTCCATTAGCTTAGGGCCCAGGCTCGTTCAGGACTATGGGGCCATTCCATAAGTCTGGCTCATCTCATCTGATCTTCATTTAGAAGATCTGTCAAACATGAACTCCATATTCTATTCAAGAATTAAAACCACTGGACATTAAATAATAAAAGGGTCCAGTCCATTACAATAATCCAGAATCAAAAGGGGAGGGATATAATTATCTCACGGTTTACATGACTAATGAAACTTAAATTACATTGAACCTATTTATAAGGAAAAACTCTAATATTCTAAACTAAAGAACTCTCAATGACTGCTACAGCCTTTATCTTCAGCTTTGCTCAATCAACTCATACGCTATTTTTAAACCAACCACTCAGCCACCTTCACCTCTTAATAGAACATAAAATGTGCATTTTTTTTAAGTGAATCTAACCCAACTGGTGGCCAGATTCACATCTTTAATGTCGTTTCAAACATAAGACTGCTATAATAACATCATAGTTTCTAGAAATTTCAAATAGACCTAACCACAATCAAATATGTTTATACCAACCTTAAATCAGTCAAAGTTTCAGCGTAGGTAATGAATGAATACAGAGATGAGCTAACTAACATATGAAGCAGGAATCTGAAGCTTAACACATAAAGAAGAGCATAGACATTTGAGCAAGGATTTAATCAGAAAATTTCACTTAAAGAGAGGGGATAATTTCATACCTAAAGATGGATAACAACATAAAAAATGACCAAATAAAGGTCAGTGAACAAAGAAAACCAAAAATTGAACCAGCAACAACAAGATAGCAGCAACAGCCAGTGTAGAATACCCAGAAAACCAGCTCAAAATAACCAGTTTTTACCCCAAAAAACCACAACTAAAGAAATCAATTTTTCCGAAAAATCACAGCTAGAAGAAACCAATTTTCAGAGTGTTTTTGGTTCGAAAAAGTAGTAATGAATAGAAGAATTCTTGAGTCTCTCCTTCAAGATGCTTTTGTGTCCATTTTGATATTTTTCCGAATTCTTCTTGTGTTTTCAGAAAAATGTAATCTAATGAGAGTCTGTGAGTGTTTTTCAGAACGTATATCTATATAAAACCTGGAATGTATACGTGTAGAATCCTCTCCCTTTTCTATTTTCATCAATGGGTAGTCTATATATAGGCTACCTAGGTGAGCATGTTTTTTAGGATATTCCTTATCCTAAATCTGAAAAATAGTATAATTTTTAAACAGCCATGGTACGGCTGTCCTCCTTATCTTATTTTCAGCATCTTTTTGTAACAGCTAGGATAACTGTACATTTTCTAGAAACTTCCTCTATTTTTACCCCTTTTTTACTTCTGAAATTTTATTGTTTCACCCAGAATGCTGATTTGATTATCTTTCTTATTTTAGTTTTGGTCTTTTATCTTCATTCTAGAAGTTTCTTGGGCTATTAAAACCAAGATGTTTTACTTATAATTCCTAAAAAAAAATACCCTAATACACCCCTGTAATTACCTTTTATTGTTCATGGTTTTGGCCTCCTTTGCCAAGAACTGCCCATTATTGAGTTCCTGAAATCAGGTAACTCAAAACAGCCTACACTAAACACCTAAGAGGTTACTAAGTTGACTAATTTGATCTAATTAGGTCATTAGTCTTATTAGTTACTATTAAAGACTGAACTGAGCCTAAGACCTATCTAGAATGTTTGATCAATTCAGAGATAGTTTAAATAGCCCTAATTGTGCACAACTAACTAACCATTAGAGCTAATTGACTAACACAAAATTAGTAATTAAGCTTAAGTAATTATTTTCAAAATCTAAGCTAGAACAAATCCAACAGTCCTAGTATTGATTGACTAACAAGTCAAAACCAATTGACTAAATCAGAAACTAAGTCTAACTGAATAATTCAGGTAAACCTAAGCATGCATTACTACAGTTAGGAAATAATTACCCAATACAATATCAGAAATTAAATGACTAGAAAGTATTAAGGAAAATAAGACAAGGAAAGTATGAAAATATTTAGACTAAAATACTACTTAACCAAATCAGAAG
This sequence comes from Nicotiana paniculata, assembly GCA_005239505.1. Classification (NCBI taxonomy): domain Eukaryota; kingdom Viridiplantae; phylum Streptophyta; class Magnoliopsida; order Solanales; family Solanaceae; genus Nicotiana; species Nicotiana paniculata. The sequence continues at coordinate 45,859 of ML342635.1, forward strand.
CTAAACCTAAACTACCTGAACAAGAAATCGAATTAAGGCCAAGTGTTTCAACTAACCCTAAAACATGTATAATTAAATATCGTGGTAGTTGATTAATTAGTATATCAGTGGTTAATTAATTATTTCAGAAGGAAAAATAGCAGCAAAGAAACACGACAAAGAAAACTGTGAAATCCTAATCTAAGGGGGGAAGTTAGTTCACATACATCAGAAAATTAAACCTATGACTAAATGAAAACAGTATCTAACTAAAGAAAATTCAATTCAAGGACAGTTAATGAAACCTAAACTAATAGTTCAGAATTAGGCAATAAAATCAGGGATTAGACCTAAGTCACTAATTCAAGTAATCCTAAAACATGCATAATCAAACTACAACGGAAATTGATGAATAAGTAGATGATATACTATTTCAGAAGAAAAAAGAAACATGAAAACCTAACTAAGAATCGAAAATCAGAAACTAAACCTATACAAACTAATTTTAAAAACAAAAATAGAAAACAAAGGAGGATGAGGAAGGTACCAGTTAGGCCAGAAAAGGTTGGCCGAAAAAGGTTGAGGTCGGCGGAGTTTTGGCCGGACTCCAATAGGTTTGAAAATGAGTCAAACCAACGTGAATCAATTGCTCTTTTCAAGAGCAATTGACCCACATAGGTTTGAGCTACAGATTCACTTGAATTCATCTAGTGTGAGTTTTTAGGTTTTTCAGATTTCTCTTATCTGAAATTACTTGATTTTGAGAGGTCTTTTGGGGAAATTAATGACAGATTGGGGTTGAGGGGAAGAAGGTGATAGCCTGGTGAAATTTTGGGTCAATTTGGAGGTGATCCGCAGTCGGTAGGCGATTACCGGCGGAGGGAGTTAGGGCGGCTAGGGTTTGGGATTTTGGAGAGACGGGAGAGTAAGGAGTGTTTGAGGGGGTCTGGGCTTGTTAGGAAAGTTATATAGCATATGGGGGTTGAGTTCTGGACCGCTGGATCAAGATGATCCGACGGTTGAGGTTGATAGGAGATAAAACAGGGTCGTTTTGGGTAAGTGGGGTTTGGACGGGTTATGGGGGTAATTGGGCTGGGGTATTTAGAAGAGATTGGGCTTGGCCTAACTGGCACAGTTCGTTTTAATCCCCTTTTTTATATTTAAGTTAATTAATTACCTAAATTCATTCTGATTAAACCCTAAAATGTACTAATTAGTTTTATCCTAATTTCATCTAATTATAAATTAACTAATGAGTTAATTAAAAGTAAAACCATTACTTTAATACCCATAGTTATTTAAAGAATAAATTTTGTAATTTTCTTATAAAAAATGATTAAATTATGCAATTAATCATTAAAACCTACTTATGCCACATAATCAATATTTTTTCATTATTTGTTTCAATCAATAATTGAAAAATCTAGAAATATATTGATGAGTTCTAATCCTAGTTTTTATCTAATCAAAATTTAATTAACGAGTGAATTAAAAAGTAAAATTATTAATTAACACTTGTAATTATTTGAAGGATAAATTTTGTAATTTTTCCAATAATAATGATTGAGGTTAGGAACCTAGTTATGCAAATTTAAATCATTTATAAATTTTAAAAGACAAATTATGATTATGCAATGCAAAAATAATTCACTAATAACACTGAAATTCAACAAAATTTATAAAACTAATTTATTTATTGATTTTTTAGGAGTATATGGTAGGTTAAAAATTACATGCTCACAATGTGTGTCACCAATTCTAATCACATAACAAGTAGTTCGGGGTTTCGAACCCTCAGAACCAAGTTTGGAAATATTACTTACCTCAGAACCGGCTAAAATCCTAGCCCTCAATGCCTTTTTCTCTAGACTCGGCCTCTGATTTCTCAAAATCTACCAAAAATCAGTATAAATCATTAATATATGTTAAGGAATGAAGCCCACTCGAAAAAATATCAAATTCAACCAAAAATCCCGAAATTGGCCAAACCCGACCCCCGGGCTCACATCTCGGAATTCGATAAAAATTACAAATCTGGAATCCTAACACTCTCACGAGTTCATACATACCAAATACCCCAAAATTCAACATCAAATGGCCCCTCAAATCCTTAATTCAAAGTCTAGAACTTCAAGCCCTAATCCCCTAATTTTTGTCACTAATTTCCATAAATCTCACCCTCGATCAGTCAAATAATCATATATAAACGAGTTTTAAGTCCAAAAGTCTTACCTCGTCGAAGAACCCTCGAATTTCCTCTTCCAAACCGTCCAAAAAGCTTCAAACCCGTATAGAGATGGTGGAAAAATGACTGAAATTCGCTAAGGGTCCTATTTATATGTTCTGCCCAGCGATGACCGCACCTGCGGCTATTTTATCGCACTTGTGGTCCCAAGTGCGCACCTATGCAAAATCATTTAAGGTCCAAGCCCGCACCTGCGACTCAGCAGGTGTGGCCCATCCTCCGCATCCGCGCTCCTTCCCAAGCCTAGCAAATTCCGCACCTGCGGCCGCCCCTCTGCATCTGCGGAAATCACAGGACAGATCACACCATCAACCCTCTAAGGCAAAAAACTCCTTCGATAACCATTCGAACTCATCCTGAGGCCCTCGGGACCTCAACCAAAACTACCGACCAGTCATAAATGATCACCCGAACTTAGTCGAACCCTCGGAACACCCAAAATAACATCGAAACACCAAATCAACCCATGATTTAAGCCTAAAGATATTCAAACTTTTGAAATTCACCAACGATGCCGAAACTAACCAAACCTCATCCAAATGATCTGAAAATTTGCAGACAAATCTAGAATGATGCTACGAACCTGCCCCAACTTTTGGAATTCCATTCTGACCCCGATAGCTAATTTTTCACTACCGACCGAAAATTGCCAAAAATCCAATTTCGCCAATTCAAGCCTAATTCTACTACGGACCTCTAAACCACATTCCGAACACACTCCTAAGTCCGAAATCACCTAAAGAAGCTATCCGAGCCCTAAAATCTGCATTTCGAGGTCATTAGCCTAATAGTCAACTTCTGGTTAACTTTTCCAACCATAAGGCCAACTTAAGAGACTAAGTGTGTCATTTCTCACCACGACCACTCCGAACCCGAACCAACCGACCCAACACATCATAAATAGGCTAAGCAACACATGAAAAAGCATAAATAGGGAAAACTTGGTAAATCTCACGGAACGACCGGCCGGGTCATTACAGTCTCGTTGCTAATTGTTGTTTAGTTTCCTATTACCAGCATTGTTTCATTATTGTCATCATGCTCAGTTATATATTGATATTTTAGCTGTAAGTTTCACATTCATACTTGTACATGTTATTGAGTATAATAGGTGTCTTAGCTATCCCTCATTAATACTCTACCGGGGTTAGTCTTGATACTTACTGGGTACCGCTGTGGTGTACCCATGGTACGCTTTTTGCACATTTTTGTGCAGATCCAGATACTCGGAGTTTGTTGATCATTATCTACCTGATCGGAATTGCTGTGAAGACTCAAGGTATACATGTTGCCGTGTACGTAGGCCTCGGAGTCAATTTCTAAAATTTTACTATGTACTGGTTATCTCTATTTTGGAACAGTTGTATTTAAAGATTTTCTAGTAAATTCAGTAGAGCTTATGACTTGCACTACCAGTTTTGGATTGTAAACTTTGTATAGAAATTTCTATTTCATATGTAACAGTTGTTGGTTGAATTATGCTATTAACTCAGTAAGTGTTAGGCTTACCTAGTTTTACAGACTAGGTTCTGTCACGACATCCTACAGAGGGAAATTGGGGTCGTAACACCCGAGGGGTGCGGATGAGTTTCAGAGAGGCTACGGTCATTTTTGGACTTAGAATTGCAGGCTTCAGCTATTTCCCGGTGTCTGATTTTATGTGCTTCTCTATCACAAATCCTCTCTCGCGATCGCAAAGGGGAAGCTAGGATAGGGGTGGATTCCTTCTACGCGAATGCGAGGACGCGGTCGCGAACACAAAGTAGTAGAGGGATTACCCTTCACGAACACGACCTCACCCATTCGAACGTGATGGGTTAAGGAGATTCTGGGGGAGGCGGGTGGTTACCCTACGCGAACGCAGGCGTTGGCTCGCGAACGCGTAGGTAGGGTGGAGCAAGCCTTCGCGAACGCAAAGGGTTTCCCGTGAACGCAAAAGCCATTTAGGTTGCTATGCTTCACGATCGCGTCAGGTATGTCGCGAATGCGATGAACATCTAACGCCCAGTCATTTAAACTTCTAAGAATCGGGATTCATCTCATTTTTCACCATTTTCAAGTTTTAGCTCGGCCTTGAGGCAATTTTGAAGAGGTTTGTCATCCCAAATTCACAGGTAAGTAGATTTTAACTCTTTTCCTTACATTTTCATAAACACCCATTGATTTTAACCTTTAATCTATGCCTTTTTCATTGTAGAAATTAGGAATTTTGAGAAATTGAGATTTAGACCTCATATTGAGGTGGGATTTCGAAACTAATCGCATAACCGGGCTCGAGAGTAAATGGGTAATCGGATTTTGGCCTGAATATCGGGTTTTGACCAAGAGGGCCCAGGTTTGACTTTTGTTTACTTTTCCAAAATCATTAAAGATTGAATCTTTTTCATTTGCCGGTAGTTTCTAAAGTCTATTTTTAATTATTTGAACTGTATTTGCTAGATTTGGTTGGTTTGGAGGTAAGTGTTGGGGCTAACCTTGACTTAAAGGATTTAGGAATTCTTGAACTATGTGTTATGTGGATTATGTGAGAAAATGGCGTATATGCGAGGTGACGAATGTATATATGCCGTAATGATATTTGTTTCTATGTTTTCGTTTATTTCATGATCTAACTTGATTCATGTTTTAATTATTACATGCCTTATTTTACTTCTATTCCATAATTGTACTTGTCGTTTAATTATTCCTTGTCTTAATTTGCCCGTTCCTCCCGTGACTCCATGCTTATTTGCTACTTGCCCCTACTTGCTTTACTTCCACACCTTAATTGTCACATGCTTTACTTGTCCCATTGTTTTTGTAATCTTTATTGCATTCTACAATGTGATTCATTTGCGTGAGTTGTTTAGTTGTTGTGCGACGCGAACGCAACAACAAGCTCGCGAACACAGAGAGGAAAAGTCGATCGCCCAAGAATTGAGCTACGCGAACGCAAGAGCAGCATGCAAACGCGAAGGAGAGGAAAACACACTTATGCGTTCACGGACAGAGTAATGCGAACGCGAAGAAGGAAAATATGGAAGGTCAGTAAAACACTACACGAACGCGAAAGGCACTTCACGTTCACGAAGGGGAATATCAGACACCAAAAACCAGAAATTCAAAACCTGAAGAAATGGCCCTTAGCCCATCCGAAACATACATGAGGCCCCCGGGACCCCTTATAAACACACTGTCACGATCCAAAATCCATTAAGGTCGTGATGGCGCCGGACCCCACTGTCAGGCAAGCCAACACTTAATAAATAAATTAAATCTCTATTTTAAAATTCTCGAAGTCATTCCTTTTTCATTTTCTTAAATGATAATTAGCGAACTTCCACTAAGTAAACAATAATATCTTAACAAATTTGAATAGTGAATAAATTCCATGATTTCCCAGAACCCGGTGTCACAAGTGCATGAAAAAATTTTCTAGGAATTATACATTGTACTACAATACTTGTCCGGAATAACAACTGGACAAGAAATTTAAAATAAATACAATACGTCTGAGGAAGACTCTACCGGCTGCGGGTCGTCTCCAGATGGTGCAGCTCGTCTAAGTCTCCAAGTCAGCCACATCACTGCGTCAAACAGGGCCACTAGCTATGAATGTACCTGTGCAATAAAAATAAACAGCAAGTGTAGCATGAGTACGAAAACAACGTGTACTCAGTAAGTATCCCGCCTAACCTCGAAGAGGTAGTGACGAGAGGTCGAATTTGACACTTGCTAGAGGTCAAATAATCAAGGGTGACTCTAAGCATGGATATCATAGGCAAGTTAACAAGTAGCGACAAAAAATAGCAACTTCTTTCACGTTTAACATTCTAAAATCCTCATCATTTCAGTTGACAATATAAAATTTTCAGGTCAGTAATTAGGTAAAAATAGCAGCAAATACGCAGTAATATCATGCGCAAGCAATGCCGAGGGTCGAAGGGCCCGAACCAAGATAAATGTAAAATTGTGCACTGTCGAAGGGTCGAACGGCTCGAACAATAGATGCATCTATTAACCTGTTGTGGCGTACAGACCACTCCCATGAGAGTAGTGGAAGAAATCACCTTCCTCGCGGAATATAAATTGCGAAGCGGTCACACACATTCATGCGCATTCCAACAATCCACCTCGACTACATCGGGAAAATCAAGTACTCAAGTAAATGAAAAATTCCCTTTTAATGGTCATGAAAATAGTATTTAAATCTTTTCCAGAAATTCATTTGCCAAGTTCGATAAGGTTAAAACATTTTAATGTCATTAGTAAGATTACAAGTACGGCAAATAGAACATGCTTTTGTGTCCTAGACTACCCGGACATAAATATAATAGTAGCTACGCATGGACTCTCACCATTTCGTGTGTACGTAGCCCCCACAAATAGTAGCACATAGTAAATTAGTTCACCTATGGGGACAATTCCCCCTCGCAAGGTTAGAAAGGAGACTTACCTCGCTCCGAAGATTCATAACCAGCTTCCAAGATCGTCCGCTGTCTCAAATTGATGCACAACGCCCAAACTAGCCAATAATTACGCAAATCCATTAATATATGCTCAAATATCCATTAGAATCCAATTTATAACAATTCCTAACCCTGATCGAAAAGTCGATAAAAATCACCCTCGGGCCCGCGTGCCCGAATTTCGAAAATTTTCGAAGATAAACATTACCCATAACCTCACGAACTCAAATATATAATTCATTCCAAATCACATGTCCTATTTCATGGTCAAAATCTAAAAATACTAATTTCTAGGTTTTCTACCAAAACCCCAAGTTTTCACTAATTTTCCATGAATTTTCATGTTAAAATATATATATAATCCAAGTATTTAACTTGAAATAGGTGGGAATCACTTATCTTGACATAGATGATAAAGATGGAGCTAACAAATCGCCCCTAGGTCGTCTCCCACAGAGGAAATGAGATGAAATGAGCCTAACCCATTTTTTTCAAACTTAAACACTGCCAGGCAAGTTTTCTTCGCGTTCGCGGGCCTACCCTCGCGTTCGAAAAGAACAAAAAATCTCAAAAGGCAATTCCAAACTCTTCTCAGATAGCCTCTAGTAGAATAGTCATAAAGTTGTGAAAAAAACTCCAAATAACAAATGGTTTAATATTATGAAAACTAGACTCAAAGATCTACAACTTTCATGTTTTGGTATTCTCCCAATTCCTTATATATTTCTAGATATAAGCTTCTAAAGTCATCCCTATGCAACACAAATTTCTTCTTCATCTTCCTGGAAACCCTGTAGTGTACCAGAAATAACTCTTTGTAAACAAACCCAAATACTAAATGGTTTACTTTTCTAAAAACGATACATAAAGGACTACAACTTTTATTTTTATATCATCTCAAAATTCCTAATAGATTATGAGATATGAGCCTCAGAAGTCAGACCTGCGCAACAGAGATTTTTCTTCTTCTCGAACGAGAGACACCCTTCGCGAACGCGAAGAACAAAGTCCCTGAAGCCAAATCCTTCTTCGCGAACGCGAGGGGATCCCTGCGAACACGAAGAACAACACCAGACACCAGCATCAGCCATTTCAAAACAGTCTGAAATGATTCGAAACCACCCGGAAACACACACGAGGCCCCCGGGACCCTGTCCTATCACACGACCCAGTCCCATAACATCCCACGGACCTGCTCGAGGCCTCAAATCACATCAAACAACGCCGAAACCATGAATCTCACTCCAATTCAAGCTTAATGAACTTTAAAATTTCCAACTTCTACATTTGATGCCGAAACCTATCAAATCACGTCCGATTGAACTCAAATTTTGCACACAAGTCATATTCGACATTACAGACCTACTCCATCATCCGGAATCGAAATCTGACCCCGATATCAAAATTTCCACTTCCGATCGGATTTCTCAAAAACCTTCAAATTTCTATATTTAGTCCAATGACTTCAAAATAACCTACGGACCTCCGAATTCACTTCCGATTGCGCTATCAACTCCAGAATCACCATACGGAGCTATTCCAGACTCGGAATCCCAAACGGACATCAGTATCACTGAAATGCACTTCAACCCAGACTTATGAAATTTCTTCTAAAATGTTGACTTCTACAATATGCGCTGAAACGCTCTCGGGTCATCCAAAACCCGATCCGAACATACGCCTAAGTCCGAAATCATCATACGAACCTGTTGGAACCTTCAAATCCTGATTCTGAGGTCGTTTACTCAAAAATCCAATCTTAGTCGATTCTTCCAACTTAAGGCTTCTGAAATGAGAATTTTCTTTCCAAATTGACTCTAAAATTCCCGAAATTCAATTCCGACCACACCTACAAGTCATAACACCTGAAATGAAGCTACTCATGGCCTCGAACCGCTGAACGATGCACTAAGGCTCAAAACGACCGGTCGGGTCGTTACACACACCAACAAGTTCCATAACCTAACAGAGACTCACTCGAGGTCTCAAATCACATCAAATAATGTCAAAACTACGAATCGCACTATGAATCAAACTTATGAATTTCAAATATAATAGCTTCTAAAACTCGCGCTGAAACCTATCAAATCAATTGGGAATGACGTCAAATTTTGCAGGCAAGTCCCAAATGACATAACGGAGTTGTTCCAACTCTTGGAATCGCATTCCAACCCAGATATCACCAAGGTCAACTCTTGGTTAAACCTCCCAACCTTCGAAACGTCAACTTCTTCCAACTTTCATCGAAATGCCCCAAATTACCCTACGGACCTCCGAATCCAAATCCGGACGTATGCCTAATTCCAAAATCACCATACAAAGTTGTTGAAATCATCCAAAACCCATTCCGGATCCATTTACACAAAAGTCAAATTCCGATCAACTCTTACCGCTAAAGCTTTAAAAACTTGAATCCTTCTTCCGATTTGACTCTGAATCATCTTGTAGCTGAACTCGACCACGCACATACGTCAATACCTAAAATAAAAAGTTGATCAAGACCATATGCCACTAAACGAGACTTAAATTCTCAAAATGACAGGCCGAGTCGTTACATCCTCCCCCTCTTAAACAAATGTTCGTCCTCGAACGTGCCATGAATCGCCTCGAAGTCATAAAATCACTAAATGCACACTTCCAACATACACCCGCGGGTGACCCCACGTCACCCGAACCCACATAAACCTGATGACACCATCTCATAATTTATCCCTTCTACCAATAACAATAAGCCTTAGAGTCAAAATTCTTACCTTTCGTTCGTTTACAAAAGATCTGATTCAAAATCCACACCCGGTGTCAGTCTCAACTAGCTATAACAACTTATGATTACACCTACAAGGTATGAACACATAACATGACACACCACACATATGCCCATAATAACATTTCTTATCACAATAGCTACCTGTAATCAAAACCAGCACCGGCTACCAACCTCACATCCGCTAGAACCCTGTTTCAAACCTTCACAACACTGACGATGATGCAAGAAACCTGAAGACCTCATAACTATACATCCGGATCAACAATTCACATCACACGCCATCGGGCACACACCCTATAAACTAAAACTCAAATAAGCACAAAACAGAAATGACTGAATATGTAAAGAGAAACACATAAGAGAAATATAAAAACAAGCTTGACAGGAACAACCCTCTATCATCATACTATGAATAAATTTAAAAAGGAAAAATCAAAGTATATGAATAAATCACAAGGATCTCATCCTGATATAACTTCCACTGAGGCACGCAGCCCGGATCAACATATCAAACCACATTGAATCGCGAGGGTCTCACCCTCAACTCTGAATCACAAGTCGAATACACATCATACCAAACAAAACCTTTCACTAGCTCAACTCTACCAATAGAATCACAAAACTTACTGAATTCTCACCCCGGTAGAGCATATAAATCACAAATCGTAACCAAAATACTTAGGAATCACATCAAAACCTACCGTAATGGACAACAAGAATTCACTTCAGGTCTTGTAACTCTCAATGATGAATAAAACACAAACGATAGACACGACTACCACTAGTCGAATCTCCCAACAGGGGAAAACACATAAAAAGAGTACTAATCATAATAATCACCCATAAGTAAAGCAACAAATAAGGGAACTCGCCCCGATAAGAAGAACCAAAACAAAATATGAATGGTTCTCCTCTATAACAAATCGAAGGCATACATGTGTGGCATCATCTGGTGCAGCGACCTCAAGCCTACTATATGAAACACATCAAAGGGTCGGGCCTCGCCCTCTTGGGATCCCTCTACTCGCCTGAATACCCCGTTGTGACATGTCTATATGGCGTCTGAGACAATTTCTCACCATGTGGCTGGTATCTCCACACTCAAAGAAACCTCTCTACTGATGTGGCTGTGGAAATTGTACGTTACGGGTACTCTGAGACCCATAAATACCTGAAACACCGTGCGAAGACTGAAGTGCAAACTGAACTGGCTGACCTACAAAGCCTCAACCATGTCGTGCCCTTCCTCCAAAATAAGGACCAGTAGATCTCTCCGGTTTATGAGGCCTCCTCGCCTCCCTGTCCTCTCTCTTCTGACCTCGCCTATCCTCTCTCTCCTGGCCCCGCTTGTCCTCTCTCTCCTGGCCCCATATGCCCTCCACTCAGCGAACATTCCCTATCAACTGCTAAAATGAAACATCCGACTCCAACTCCCGAGGCACGCTGAACCGAATATCATGCCTGAGCCCCTCGATGAATCTACAGACATGATCTCTAACTGTAGCAACCAAAGCAGGTGCATGTCTGGCTAAATCACTAAATCTAATGGCATACTCTGATGCTGACATAGTGCCCTGGTGTAGCTCCTCAAACTCCGTGTTCCATGCATCCCGACTAAGGTACAAACTCTCTTAAGAACATCTCTGAAAACTAAATCCATGTAAGTGAAGCTGCCTCGGTCAGGCTACCCAAATCATACGCCCCCCACCACTGATAAGCCGCTCCCCTAAGCTGGAACATAGTAAAAGCAGCCCCACTCATCTCCATAATAACCATAGTATGAAGAATGCGGTGACACTCCTCCAGAAAACCCTGAGCATCATTTGTCTCCAATCCACTAAAGGTAGCAGGGTGGTACTTCTTGTACCTCTAAATTCTAAGTTGTTCTTCCTCAGATGTTGCTGTCCTAACCATGGGCTGAATTGGATCCACAGGCTACGTCACCATGACACCTGGAACCTGACCAACATGAACTTGCTGCTCTAAAGTATGGGCGGCGGGAGTTTGAGCTCCTCCCCAGTCTGAAAAATAGCTGTTGCAACAAGAATCAACCCCGCCTGAGCCAATGTACCAAACATGCTCAAGAACTGTGTTAAGGTCTCCTGAAGTCGGGGGGTAATAGCAGGCGCCTTAGGTACATGTCCCCTAACCGAAGCTACTAGCGGCTCCTCAACTGCTGCTCTAGTAGATACTCTAGCTGCGGTACGTGCTCCTTTTCAGCCTCTGTCTTTGCCCTTAGTCACACTTGCTCCGGGGGCAGCGTCATCAGTAATTGCAGCTCGTATCCTCACCATCTGTGAGAGAATAGAATGATAAAAGATCAAACTTCGAGATCAATAAACACGCACGATAGGAATGAAGGAAGTGAAAGTGTCCTAATAGTCCCGTAGCCTCTCGAAGATAAGTACAGACGTCTCCGTACCGATCCGCAAGACTCTACTAAACTCGCTTTTGACTTGTAGCACCTATGAACCTAGAGCTCTAATACCAACTTGTCACGACCCACATTCCCCTCCGTTGGGAATTGTGATGTCACCTAGTCTTAGGGACTAGGTAAGCCTAACATTAACTGAAATAGAAACAGTATTTAACTAACATCTAACAATTTTGAAATAGAAATCTCTACAAAATCTACAATTTCCAAAACCGGTAGTACAAGTCACAAGCTCTATAGAGTTTGCTACCAATTTCTAAATACAATTGTTTTGAAATAAGGTAAACAATGTGAATACAAAATCAGAAGGTGACTCTGGAGCCTGCAAATGCCACAACAGGTTTACCTTGAGTCTCCACAGCAATAATCCGCACAGCTAGCTAATAATCAACTGACTTCGAAATACCTGGATCTGCACAAAAATATGCAGAAGTGTAGTATGATTACACCACAGCAGTACCCAACAAGTAAGAAGACTAACCTAGTGGAGTAGTGACGAGGAACAGTCAAGACACTCACTGGACTAAATGACCTGAACAAGTATAAGTGTGGAAATAACAGAGTACGATATCTATATAAAAACTACACATAATGACAATAATACAAAAATTTGCAGTAAGAAAGAAAACAACAACTAACAGCGGAACACCATAGTAATGACACAGTAGAATTAATGGAATACAGTCTAAATTCGGTGATCATAGAAAAGGAAGGACAAGTAACAACTCAACAAAAACAATCGCTTTCACTCTAGGTTTTAACTAATAAACTCCACGAGGTACCGAACCTAAGAATATTCACAACTCACGGGTCCTAATTCCTGAACCTTAACACTTGGCATCCTGTACTCTCATTACAATTTATAACCGCACTGACAACTCACGTGCCAAATAAAGCCATTCTCACATAGAAGGGAAATAAACAAGGGTGTGCTTCTATACTCAACAATATCAACAAACCTCTTGACCGATAAGAGTGTTTAACTACGTGTATGCTTGTGCAAGTGTCCTAACGTAGTTCATGCCAGCTAGTAAGTATAGGAAAAGAAATGGACAACACGTAGAATATTTTGTCACAACTTTTCACAAGATAAAGCTCACACAGGTAAGTGTACCACTACAAAAATATCAACAACAAGAATTCCCCCAGGCCATGACAAGTCATCACAAATCAATCACTGACATAGCCCACCTTGTCTCGCTTCGTGTGCAATAATAAAGTGAATGGCCTGCCTTGTCTCGCCACATGTGCACAATAATGTTTCCACCTTGTCTCGCCACATGCGCAACCTATATATATATATATATAGCACACATTGTCACGCCGCATGTGCAAATATCAATAGTAACAATAACACGGCAGAAACCTCGTGCAACGCCATAACAACAACCGCATGAAAGAAACCTCGTGCATCACAATAAAAACAACTGCACGGAAGAAACCTCGTGCATCACAACAACAGGTACAACAACAACAATGAAAGTAATACAAGGGTACGACAAATAAATCAACTCAAAATTCCAGAACTCAAAGAAATAGAAGAACAAGTTCACAAGAAGTAGCCACAATAGAGAATGCTGGTAATAATAAGAACAACTCAACAAGGAAGGAAATACTATGAAACAACGGTCCACAATGTACAGTTCGATAACGAGGGAGCTAACACAAGTCGAATAATTCCAAATAAGGACAAGTCAACTAAGATATAGGATATCTAAACCTTTTTTAAGGTTGGGCAATTATTAAAGAGATACAACAAATTCAATTAAGGATACGAATCGAAAAGATAATCATAACCTTAATTGAGGCTAAATAATTATATAAGAGACAATAATAATTTCAAATAAAGATAAGCAGTTATGAAAAGATAGCATGACAATAGAAGAGGTAAAAATCTTCAGTAAAATCACATAAGAATCAAATATGCAATAAGAGTGGATCATGAATTAGTTAATCCTAAGAGCACGTGCTCGTCACCGCACGTACATGGAGTACAATTAGCATAGAAGACTCAAATCCTAAGGAGTAGTTCCCTCACACGAAGTTAGACAAGATACTTACTTCAAAATAGACATACTGATACTCAAAAACGAACTTTCCGGGTGAAATGACCTCCGAACGGCTCAAAATCTTGCCAAAATAACTTCAAAACATAAATAAAACTCATAAGAAACTATTTCAGATCATAAAGCCTCAATCTTTATCAAAATCTAAAAATCAACTCAAAAGTCGATCCCTGGACCTGCACCTCGGAACTAGGCAAATTTCACAAAAACCGAACACTCATTCCGATACGAGTTCAACCATAGTAAAATTATCAAATTCCGATACCAATTCGTCCCTCAAATCATGAATTTTAATTTTGAAAGTTTTCTTCAAAATCCTCCATTTTTCCTCAACTCAAAAAACAAATTAAATGATAAAAATAAAGATAAAATGATGGAATATAATAAATCCTAGGTGAAGAACACTTACCTAATCGATTTGTTTGAAAATCCCACGAAGAATCACTCATAATCGAGTTCTACAAGCCAAAATATGATTAAAATGGAAAAAACCTTGATTTGGAAGATATATTCTGCTGCCCAGGTGTTAAAGCAATGCGAACTCGGAAGAAAGATCGTGTTCGAGAAAAAGAAAAATGATTGCTGCTCAGTTGTGCTACGCGAACACGACAACATGCTCGCGAACGCGGAGAGGAAAAATCGATCGCCCAGGAATTGAGCTACACGAACGCGAGAGCAGCATGCGAACGCGAAGGAGAGAAAACACACTTACGCGTTGCGGACAGTGGAATGCGAACGAAGAAGGAAAATATGGCAGGTCAGCAGAAGAAGGAAAAAGGTACTTTGCGATTGCGAAGGGGAACATCAGACACCAGAAACTAGCAATTCAAAACCTGAAGAAATGGCCATAGGCCATCCGAAACACACCAGAAACCAGCAATTCAAACCTTCCAAACTTCAACTTTTTTCAACTTTCGCCGAAATGCTCCAAATTACCCTACAGGCCTCCGAATTCAATTCCGTATATACGCCCAAGTCCAAAATCATCATACGAAGCTGTTGAAATTATTCAAAACTCATTACTGAACCGTTTAAAAAAAAGTCAAATTCCGATCAATTCTTAATGCTAAAGCTTCAAAAACTTGAATCTTTCTTCCGATTTGACTCTCAATCATCCGGAAGCTGAATCGACCATGCACGCACGTCAATACACATAAGACGAAGCTGCTCAAGATCTTATGCCACTGAACGAGACTTAAATTCTCAAAACGACCGGCTGGATCGTTACACCAGCTTGCGTGCATCTCAACTAATTCCATGGGATACCTTCCACCTTCCACCAACAACATGTACTAGATAACTCCATCCACCAAAGCTTGAATATATAAAAAAAATCACCTAATATTTTTTTGCGTCACTTGAAATATATGCAGAGGGGATTTGATTTCTCTTTTGACTGAAGTTGAGTCCATTTCTTCTCGAAATCAATTAATGCTAGCACAAGTTGGGTTTCTAAGGAACTGGTAAACTCATTGAGATAATTATGGTTATTTATGGTTAAACACGCTATTTTCTTTAAGTAACAAAAAGTAAGTAATATATGTGAAGTCAAAACAATAATTAATATGCTGCATCAACTTTGTTTTCTTAGTTCTTCTATGATCTACACAGTAGTATATAGTGAAAAATAGCTGTCAAAAAAGTTTCACCCATCCATGGTGGACTCGCAATTTGGGTGTGTAGCCATGACCGGAGGCGGATCTATGTGTATGGTAAGGGGTTCACGGGATTCCATAAATCTCGGGAAAATTTTTGTATATATATATATTATATGTATATATACCTTGAGAAGCATCTTTATATTTAATTAGGCACCCTGAAGCACAAAAGCTTGTTGGGGGCACTAGTCGAATGTGCTACTTAGCTTTGCTTTTATGTGGAATGTCCTAGATTCGAATCCGGACTCCCTCACCTTCCTTAAACAATTTTCCTTTTTATCTTAAATATTAACTGTAGCCTAGATTTTTCATTTATTTATGTCTTTCCATTTTAGCTTAAAATTCACCCCCCCCCCCCCCCCNTTTATTCAACTGTTTTTATTTTGATTAACTCCAACCTTAAAAGCTCTAAATTACTTCTCTCTTCTTTTTTATCAAATTCCATACCCAACTTCATCTCCTAACTCATTTATATATGTCAGTCATCACATAAAGTATGTCGGTAGCCGACGGGACCCAATACCTATTGATAAAGTTCTCCACTAATAGTGTCTCCGTCATATTCAAATCTTGGATCTGTCTCTGACCATGACTTGATCAGTTTCAAATTTCAATTATTTAAATGCTAACACACATAGTGGGTGTATTTGTAACACCAACATTTTGCTTAATCAAGTTATTAATGGCTAGCACAACTATATGTTGGGTGTTTTCTCAGGATACCACATTGTGGTGCCACCTTTATTGAGGTATTTATTTTAGTAACAGTAAACTTATCTGTTCTTTCGCCCGGTAGTAAAAGACAATATTAATAAATTTATAAAGGATTTGTTTTTATAAATTATATTGAGATAGAAGATGTAAAAATAAGTTCTTAATATGCATACAAATATTATTCTCTCCGTTCATTTTTATTTGGCACGTTTTGACTTTTCACGCCCCTTAAGAAATAATAATTGACATGATAATTTTATCACAATAACCCTATTAATTGATACTCAATAATTGAACCCATATTCCCAAATAACTTTTGAAGAAAAAAATACCCCAAAAAACAAGAAAATAAAAGATGACTTTAGTGGACTTTTATGTTTACAATGAGGATGATGAAGAGTTCTCTGTAAATTTTAATATTGAGTATTGGAAAGCTACAATTGACCATCATTTATTCAAGAATTGTTGGTTAATCAATTAAGGGTAAAAAAAAAAATTATCTTTTTTTTATATGCATAAAGTGACAAGTAAAAATAAAAATTTATTTTTAGTATACCTGCAAAGTAAAAGTGAACGGAGTTATTCCTTAAACCTGATTAAGTCACAAACATAAATATTGTTAAAGCTAGGGGTGGGCATTCGGTATTCGATATTCGGTTTATTAATTGTGTATACCGAATACCATACCAAAATATTTCGGTACGATTCAGTATTTCTTATTTTGGATCGGTACGGTTTCGGTTAACCAAATCTATGTTACGAAGCTTCTGCTTATTCAAATTTGTAGCTCTTCGACTTTTGAAACCAATACAACTTGTATTAAACTGAAAATGGTCAGTCAATTTATTTGTTAAATGGTCTTTATCGAAATAATGTTTAGCTAAATATTCAAGATGAAATAGAAGTAAGTATCTTACTTTCTAATTTAAAGTTTGCAACATGAGTCATCAAAAAGGAACATTTTCTATTGATTCTAAATACTTTTCTACTCATAGTTTAAGATATCAAATTCATTTTTTTTGTTATATTAGTAGTAATACGAGAAATATTAAATTAATAGGTGTCTTGGACTTTTGAGACCGAAATACCAAAATTCCAATACCGTATATCGAACCGAATTATCGAAATACCGAAAATTTTATACCGAAATAAACTGAAATACCGAAAAAACCAAAATCGAAATACCAAATAAATTCGGTTCAATTCGTAATTCAATTTTTCGGATTTCATGTCCACCCCTGATTAAAGCCACGTAAGGTATGATTCGATAAGAACCATACATATCCGTGCATACGTAAAGCTGATACATATTTAATCAACAAGCTTTTCGGTTTCTTATAAATTGAAAAGTTTCTACAAATTTGAACTATTATTCTCTGTGACTTTCGGCCACAGTAAGTAGTTTTTTGGTTTTTTTATAGTTCAAAATAAGTGATTATTTTAGATTTTAAAAATAAATAAATTATTCTTTTCTTATATTGTCTTTGAAATAAATAATTTTGGAATATGTGTTATGAGTATATATGTGAAGAGATAATAAAAATTAATATGATAAGTTTTATTCCTAATTAATATTAAAAACTAAATTTTTTAATCTATGTAAAATCACTTATTATGGATAGGAGAGTATTGTTTTTAGACATAATAAATGTCTTTGTCTAACATTTGTTTGAACATGTGCATATTTATGTCTGATCTTATCAAAAAAAATTCGAAAGTTCCTCCTGTGATCAACTTGGTTGTTGTTCTCTTCTTTACCTTTTCTTTTTCTTTTTTTCTTTTCGCTTTTCTTTCATTCTCCCCTCTTTAATAATATTCTATAGCATTATCTCAAAGAAAAAATCATCATTTATGGATTATATGGATGGAGAGGCGGTTTTGGTCTAACAATTATTATCATCGCAATAAAGAACTGATACATAAAGGTGTTAGTATAAACAGTAGTATGTCATTTTCTTTTTAATTTTATCATTAGTTTATTTTAGTTCCTCTAGAGTACTAAAATTTATAGTTTTTCGCCTTCTTGTTCTTGGAATCAGACGATCATGTTCATATAATACCCTATAATTTCTGCTTAGTTATTTCTTGAAATACCTTTTATTTTCTGCAAAAGCTTAAAATTGCGCTTGTTTCTCTAAATAACTTCTAGCAACATGCACCCCATCAGTCCCTTCAAATTGAGAGGGGGACTCTTTTAGAAGGAAATACACTACTAGAAATCTGGTAAATACCGATCAGAAAAATCAACCAATGTTGATTGGTTATGACCAATTACCAATCAAAACGTGTTCAAATACGCTTGGTCGCTATTTTGGTGATCGTTTTAACATACCGACCAACCTTGATCGGTAGGTCGGTATGTTAAGACGACCATCTAAAGAATTTAAAGTACTTACCGACCAACTTTGGTCGGTAAAATATTTTAATAATTTAATTTTACCGACCAAAGTTGG